>JAIKVG010000529.1:0-12660 GCA_024679175.1 Phytophthora cajani
ACCAGAACTTCTACTTCGCCACCGACGACGTGTACGATGGCGCCTTTAACGCCAGTCTGAGTTCCAGTGAGTTTCAGTACAAAATCTCTTTGGGGATGGTGTAGGTAGTGGCAGACTATCTACACAATACCTTTACCTCAAAAACCTTGAGTGGTTGTTTGTATTGAATTGTCCAAATGTACGGGTGGATTTGACGCTCTTGACCGAGCACGACGATGGAGCAGCGCTGGGCGACGCGCTCAAGAGCCGAGTCACGTGCGGCAGGTATTTGGGGACACTGTCCGTCACACTGCCTATGCGCGGAGATCGCGACGATGCAAATGTTGATGAAGAGCGTTTCCTACACGAGTCCAGGAGGCAAGGGAGGTCATCGCGCTGCTGGCTGCGGTTGCGCACGTGGACTACGACGCGTGGCGGCATTTACTCGAGCAAAGCTGCTCCGTGGAGCTTGGTGCCGAAGGAGAGCCACTGTACGAGGAGAAAATACCGGTTCGGTATACGATAATCCTCGACCACAACGCCCAAACGAGCATTCTACGAGGCTTTCACGACCTCGAGACGCACGAATTCGACCTGCTGTTCTTCTTCGGGCCGCACCAACGCCTCCACCCCAGCGCGGAGTACCGGTAAACGCTGCAGCAAATTGCGTCTCTGGACCAAAATTTGCGACGTCGAGTAGCGGGCTTCGACTTTGAGGTCCCCATCCGGGTGGAGTTTGCCCCTCCCGAACCGAGCGATGGCGTGGATGAGCTTGTGGACGCCGGAATCACCAAGCGGATGGTGAAGGAGCAGTGGGACAAGTTCCGTCTATCGGGCGAGGACGAAGCCCCAGCGCTCGGAGAATGGAGGTGCACTTTCGTGTTGGAGCGGATGCTTGGCAAGCTGGGCGTCATCGATCTGTGTGAAGACATGCGGTCAAGGTTCTGCTGCAGCAAAACACTTGGCTGTCGCTGCTGTCGGTGACTTTAGATGTCGGTTTGATGCCCTCAGTGGGATCTTACGGCCAGCTTCTTTCCAGAGCGTTCAGCAGTACGCGCAGACCTCCGGAGATCGCAAACACGAGCTACCATTGTGGTTTTGGTGACCAGCTTGGCGAGATTGATGTTCTCTGTGCTTCCGGCTTGCGAATTCACGATGTTGGAGCGATGTGTTCTGCGGTGGCTCACACGCAGATGACCAAGAAGCTCACGATGCGGCTCGGCATGGACATTCGAGAGCAAGAGAGAAACCGAAAGTGCTGGAAGTGGCTGGCGTATGCGCTTTTCTCCAAGGCGAGCTCAAGCGCTCTCGTCCGTGGAATCATTGGCGTTCGCTGGAATTCGCAGCATGCGTGAGTCAGATATGCAGGTCTTCACCTCCATGTTAGCGTCCGACCACCCCGAAGAAGACTTGTTTGATGCTACGCCTGGTCCACGCTAAGCGGAGGCTCGCGTGTCCGATGTATGCTGGATGATCGGAACAGCTTGACCAATACCCAAGCCATCACGTTTGACGTGCCCGTACCCTTCGTCCGAACCTTCACTGACGATGGCAAGAGCACGCGGTTGACGCTGTCGTTCCTGGCTACGGCCGATGTCGCGTACAACGGCGTGACCGAGAGAGGAGAACGCATAACCTCGCTGGAACGTCGATTCCAAAAGGGCCATCCATCGATTTGTGACGGCTTGGTGCTCTTCTTTAGTGCTGTGGGGGCTTCGCTAAAACGTTAAGGTTGGATGTACCGAGAGACGAACTATCCTCGATTCTTCAGTGTTGCCCAAGCCTAGAGGAGTTGGTGCTGACCGGGGGAGTAGTGGATGCTCGGCTCGATTTCACCGATCTCCACGCAAAGGCAGAGTCTCTTCCAGAGCTGCGGTTCAACTGGGCTTCCGTATCGGCAATGACAGGGATCCTTGCTGACAACGACTTCCTCCTTGCCACGTGTGCGCGCCGGGTCCGGGCTCGCGTGAAACATTTCCCGGATGAAGACGAAGGTTCTGTACAGCTGAGCGACCACGAGCGAAGCGTCAGAGGGGACTTTAATGCACTACTGAGGATGCTGGAGGAGAACAAGTACTGGAATACATCGAAGTGGTTGCCCATCCGGACTACGAGCGATATCTGTCCTTGTTCAGGCGCCACCACCTCAAGCCGATCTGGCGTGCGAGTAGCCCGTTATCAGTGGGGTGCAAACTCGCGCTTGTCAGTATTTGCATGGCGACATCCACTTTATCGCACGAGAGCAAGGCTCCCAAACGGACCAGGTCAAAAGCCCGTGCGACCCGAACAAAGATGCTGAACCAGCACGTGCTGATGAACATCTTCGCGTTTGCAGCGGATCCTGTGCTCCGACACGCCGCATCAAGTACGAGATCATATTCGATGATATGCCCTTGTACAAAAATGGTTGTAGCTGACCGTTCATAGGATGCGGTACTTTATCCATGCTTCTTTGTTTATTTCTATATGCTGAAAATCGTTTCGTTTTTAGCGTTTTTAAGTAGAAAAAGTGAAACCTCTGCGAGTTCAAACCCAGCAAAGACCAGACGGATGGAGTTTTTGGATGACGACGACAGCGCTGGCGGTTCTTGAGTCGGTGGTGGGTTGTACTGAAGCATCGTATACATCTTAACTGCCCTCGACAGGACGGCGAGCGACGGGAGTCACATACCAAGCGAGTGGAATTAATACTGCCGTCGTTACAGGAACACCGTGGCTCCGGGCTTTGGGTGGTGCCTGGTCGAGCGTAGTGATCTCGTGCTTTCTCAAACCATCTCGAGCTTTCTCAAACCAAACCGACGCCAGCAGCTACTCGAGACGGCATCTCTTCGCTGTTCCTGGAGTTTAGCGACGCTGAATGGACGAATCTCGATGGACTGCCCCTTTTCGGGATGTCATTGAAGTCATTGACGCTGAGTATTCCGGGGCAACTCGGCACCGACGTGGGTTTGCGCTTCTACCCGAACCTAGAGGAGTTGGCTATCTACACTGAAAGTGTGAAGGTGCACCTCGATTTTAGCAGCTACCACGCGAGGAAACAGTCTCTGTCAGCGCTGGACTGTAACTGGAATGACGTTGGCGCGGTTGTGAAAAGCGTAAGCGATATCAGTTCACCGGTTGCGAAATGTGCTCGACGTTTCCGGCTGAAGTTACTGCGCGATTGGTGCCTTATCGATCGCAAAACTCTCGAAGATGCTGGAGGTGAACCATTACCTCGAATGCGTTGGCGTGGTTGCGCTGCCCAGTGAATCTACGGATATCAATGGCTTGAAAAAGTATCATCATACCCGCGTTAGCCGAGCTCTTCCACTCGCGACAGAGTCCAAGGTTGCACTTCTGAGTGCGTTTCCGTCCTCCGATCCGTTGCACTCGTTGCGAAGCAAGAGGAGGCGTCCGAACTCAGGCTCCATCGCAGCATCATCCTGCAGGTTGGATGCAGATGTGCTGTCCAATGTGTTTGCGTTTACTGGAACTCCCGTACTCCGTCAAGTCTACGCCCGCTTGCCGCGATGTCAAATGAGGCCATCCTGCTGGTATGACGAATACCAGCAGGATGGCCTCATTTGATGGCTTTACGCTCTTCGCATTTTTCGCTTCTCTGCCAAAAGAATGGAGTACATGCGAAGTCGTCGCCGTGTTGCGATGATCTATTCGAAGTTCCAGAAAGCACATCCATAAGGATAAGGGCTTCCACTCAGATTGACAACGCTGCATCCTAGAGAAGCTCCACCCGCCACCTCGAGTACATTTCGACAGCTCAATACCAGCAACCACTCAAGGTTTGATTTAGGTATTGAAACTTAGTCAGCTCTGTGTAGATAGCCTGCCACTACCTAAGCCGGTGTTATCCATCCCCAAAGACTTTTGTACTGAAACTCACTGGGTGGCGTAACTCAGACTGGCGTTAAAGGCGCCATCGTACACGTCGTCGGTGGCGAAGTAGAAGTTCTGGTAAACTCAGACTGGCGTTAAAGGCGCCATCGTACACGTCGTCGGTGGCGAAGTAGAAGTTCTGGTAATCGACCGGGAGTGTCAGGTTGAACGCCGGCACTTCGTCCACGCAAGACTTGTCCAGCCCCTTGAGCTTGCCCTTGTTGCGGGCATACGAAGCCAGAAGCTTAGCGCCGCACGTGCTGCCAGAATCCAGTGGGGTCCACGCGATCGCTCCGTGGATGGAGGAGTTGAACGTGACCATCTCCTTTTGGTCTCCTTTCAGCGTGTCCAGCAACGCCTCGGCGTACTCGTGCAACGTCTGAGCGTCCATCTTGCTGCTGAGTAGGAGAACGCTGGCCTGGCTGGGGATCGTGGCGGTCTTGTTCCAGTACTGGTCGCGCTTGTAGATGATGGGCTTCGCAGGGTAGTTGCCGACGTTGAATTCATCACACGCCGGGGATTTTTCCTTGGAGAAGGCGCAGTACTGCTCCGGCTGATTCGCGAATGCCCCAGCAGATGTAAGAGCGTTCTTGAACCGCTTATCCATTTCAGCCTGCGAAGGCTGCGGGCGCTCCCACATCTCCGAGTAGTAGAGGAGGTTGGAAAGCAGCGTGGAGTCGAAAGCGCTGTCCTGGGATGTTGAACTGGCGTACGTGTTGTAGTAGGCGATGAATTGGCTCAGAACTTCAGCGTCGTTGACTTCACAGCGTTGCATGCGGTAGACGACCGGAGGGATGAGCTTTCGTAGATCGGCATCCATCAGCATCGTGCCAAACATAAGCGTAAGGGTAGCCGAAGGTGGAACCTCTTCGTAGCCTTTCACGTCCTTCAATAGACCGGCACAAGTCGAGTTCGGATTTTTGTCAAAGTCCGCCAGGAGGCCTCGAAGGGTTGTCGGCACCGTGTTGGGCTTCTTGAAGTGGCTGCTGCAGGTTGCGTCCTCCTCGCACAACGCCAAGAAGCGGTCGCCCACAATGCCGAAGTCGATATCCCGTTTCGACATGTAGAAGAACTTGTCCGCTGAAGCTCCTGACGCTGTGGCAACGCCGTCCAGAACGTACCCCGTCACCTTCTTGGGGTTCAAGTGCATCAAGCGCTCGACGAATAGTGTTCCGTAGCTGGCGCCGTACACGATGGTACTGGCGTCGTTCGTGTACTTAGCGATGAAGGTCGCCAAGTCCGTGGCCGAGCTTGTTACCGAGAACGCAGCGAGGTCACCGTACTTGTTCTCAAGTTCCTGGGCACAAGCTGGAACTTCAGACGAAGCGAATTCCTTACCGTCCGGAGACCCCGTGGTGGTAGACTGCGCGGCAACGCAGTCCAGGTACGTGCTGCGACCAAGACCACGGTAGTCCATGGTGTAGAGATTCGCGGTACCATTCAGCTGAGTGAGCACGTCAATCATCGACACGGTAGTCCATGGTGTAGAGATTCGCGGTACCATTCAGCTGAGTGAGCACGTCAATCATCGCAGATTCCACTGGAAATGACAGCCACAGCCAAGTCAGAAAAAAATCAATAGAATAAAAAATCATACGGATCACACTTACTGCCCGTGGACGAAGATGGTCCTCCTTGTAGGACCCAAACGTTGGTAGCGGTCTTTGGGTCGCCATTGGTTGCCGCCATGCGCTTCACGAAGACGTCGATGGTCGGGTCGGCGAACTTTGGCGTCTTGCAGATTCCAGGGTAGCACAAGGGCGCGCTGAAGGTGGCGCATTCCGTGTACTGCCCCGTCGAGCTTCCTTCGTCGGAGAAGGTGTAGTCGGTGCACTTGAACCAGCCATTCAGTCGAGTCTTGACAGTTGCCTGTGGTGATGCCGAGGCCTGGGCGACGATGGCCGCTAGTGCGAGGATCTGGTAGACACGCATTTGCCTTTTGTTGGCAAATTCAGAAATGCGGTTGCGTTGAGACTCTTCGTCATTGACTAGGGTGTTTATGAGTGTACGGGGTGTACGGATACAGCCGTGACACACGATGTTGGGGCGAATCCTTGACACAGCCTTGAACTGTGCCTGCCGACTGAGCGTCGCATTGTTCGAAACCATACGGCTCCGAGAGCGATGGGGATTTGGGCATTGGCATCATGTCTAATGCGCTTCCAGCTGCCGTAGGCACTTGTCACTGTCTCGATCATGTCGATGTTACACCTTCAGCGCTATAGAGTAGCCAACTGTACGGTGCATGAGGCCGTAAGGTTATCGCTATTTAATATACACATTTTCAGGTGAAACAGGCATGGTAGATATTAATAATAACGTGCGAGCGAAGCGAGCCCATCCCCAAGTGCAGTAGGGTTTTGTGCTCGGGATACAAATCTTTGTTGGCTATGCGTGGAGCGTGTGTAGGGCCGTATTGTTTTTAAGCTCTACGTGGTTGTTACTGAAGATGTGTGTGGAATATCCTCTATACCCACGGACTTGGCAAAAGAAAGATTGTATATGAACCACCACGCCAAGGTCACGATAACATGCCCTTTAGTTAAGTAAAGTTCTGCGTCACGAAAACTACATGCTGTACAGTATTAATCCTTTGTCAAGATTTTTGTATTTATCATCCTTACCTAAAACGTCACCGACGTGTTAAGGTGTGTGCATGCCATAGAATGTACAGGCCCATGAGAGGGGGTACTATATTATTGTAAACAGTTGGTATTACTGTAATACACTACACATCATCCGTATACGGTGCATGTATACGGGAGCAGTAATCTCAGCGTCAACAAATGAAAATAAAACGCAAACAAGATCATAGGAAAGCTGAGCCCTGGGACAGATACGGCAACGGTAACGCATAAGATACAGTACACTCAAGAGCACAAATTATGATACAATTTATTATGAGGAACAAGCCATGCGGAGCCCCGCGAGCGGGGCTCTTAACGAAAGTTGAAGCCAAGCCTACATGGGCCAGCCGCCTCGCTTACTCGGCGGCGTGTGGTCCACACACGTTCTTGTAATATGGAGGGTTCCCGTGACTTGCCCAATACAAATCATTCGTCAAAACGTGACATCTTGCTGATATGGAGGGTTCCCGTGACTTGCCCAATACAAATCATTCGTCAAAACGTGACATCTTGCTTTCGTGAAGATTCATCAGCCCTTTATCACTCAAGGTCAATCTCGCCCAGCTGGAGCGAAGAAGTATCGTTACCTGTGAGGCCAAAACCAAATGGTCGGTGTCTAGGGGTCGGCGGACTGCTAAACACACTTGCAAGAAGCTGGTCGTAAGATTCCTCATAGGGTATGGAATAGTTATCCAAACAAAGGCCCAGTAGAGACAGCCAAGTGTTCCGTTCTAGCAGAGCGGCAAGTGCTGGGCCCATGCTCAGACCGAGGGTACCCAATCTTGCCATCATAGACTCCATAAGGGCCTGTTTCATTTGAGAATAACTGGAATAAGCGGGAGTTATTCCCCCCGCTTAAATACGAAAAAATACGACGATCCTATTGGCTCAGAAGTTATTCCCAGGAATAAGTTTTCTGACTTTGAGAGTCAGAATAACTTATTCCTGGGGAATAACTGGCTTCCTCTTCTCTCCGGCGAGCAGGGTTCTAAAAAAACGTTTTTTTAGTGGTGGATGGGTTTAATTTAATGGGTTTTTATCGCCAAACACTTATCTTAGGTTTTGTATGTAGCATTGTTTATGCACTACACACAATCACTACATCAAAGTCGGCGATATGGTCCCTCTACAAATGACAAGTATAGAAGGGATTGTTAATAACCCCAAAACCCAATCTGAATACCCAGGTGGGTGGGTTTTCGACCCAATATACCCAAAACCCATTTATTCTAAAACCCGATTTGAGAACTGTGCCGGCGAGGACCACCCAACTCCGCGAGCCAGTCGTGCTGACGCTGCTGGGAGTGCGCCCAGTCTTCGTGGCGAGGTGATAAACCTCCGGTGTATACAGGGGATAATTGCGGCAGGTCTTAGCCTGAAATCGAAGTCTTTGAGTGCTTCTGCGCTATAAGAAAATAATTGAAGCATCGTCTAGAGCCCGCTAAGGCCATCATCAGGGCGCGCTCGACGAGCAGGCGACCAGTGCTCGGGGCATTGTTGGTGAGAGGGACTTCTGACTTGACTTGACTTGAAAGGAGTTCTATTACGGGTTGTCACGCGTTGGATATTGGCGGGTGGCCCTCGTTTGATGCTGTTTTATGTTGAGGAGACTAAGTTCGAAATATGCAACTTAACGATGGGCGATCTAGAGCGGCACTCCGGGGCGTAGGGTATCCGTGCAGCGGCTCGTCGAGTCATCCTCGGCGACAAAGTGCTGGATGAAGGAGCACAACGTGGTTGTGTCGAGCTTGAGGATGTGGCGTCGATGATTGAGCGAGCGCAAATGCGCAACGAAAGAGGACTTGACTCCGGCAGGAATGGCCTTGGGGCTAGCAGTCTCCCGACCGAAAGCATCGTTGATTCGGTTGATCCAGGTGGCTCGCATGAAAATACCGCGGAGGACCAGCCACAAGCCGTATGCCAGTTCGTGGTGCGCTGCCCAGCTCGAGTGAAGCAGCTCCGTGGGCCCAAGGAGAAAGCCCAACCAGAAAAGCGTGCAACGGAGTAGCAGGGACCAGATTGGTCGCAGTGCTGACCACGTCTGCTGAGTTGGCGAACAGAGCCAAAAGCAGTAAGCCAGACTCCCGCGCTGGTGGCAATCTTGTCTGGGGCAGGTGGTCGGGTCGCGGCGTCCGGTTTGGAGAAAGAAACGCTTGCTGTTCACGTGCATCAGCTCATGGAGCACCCGAAACTGGATGTCGTAGGTGGTAGGCAGCATATATCGCTTGACTAGTGGAGTGACCTTTGAGCACGTTAACATCGCAATGAAGGCGCTTGGCTCGAGACTCCCATGTCGAGATCGAAGGACGGAGGAGCGCGGACCAATCTTGCTTGCGGAGATGAGGAAAGAACCGAAAGTGTGACTGTGTCGTGACGCCGAGTAGACCGGCGACTGAGTCTGGACGCTGTAGAACGACCGGATGACCACCGGCGGTGGTTGCAATGGCATGGATCACCACGGACAGTCTCTGAAAGACCCTCATCAATAAAGCGTGGGCATCACGAAACCGGAACAGTTCGTGGCGGCCGACAAAGCAGTGCATGAAATCGGATAGAGAGAAATTGGCTCCAATAGGTTCCAAAAAGTCAAAGAGGGACCGGTAATCGAGACGCTCCACTTGATCGCAGAAGACTTGGAATATCAGCAGTCCGTCGGATAGCGGTTCGAAATGGCCTCGTGAGCTTGAAGGGATTTGCAAGCTTGGCAGGATGCTGCACCACAGCGGCGCGTGGAAAAGACGGCGTTGATGAAGGGTGTTGAGCAGCGGTGGCTGCTGCATACGTGGAGTGAGTGTATGCCACTGGAGCCACGCCCATTCCCACCATGGCGTGACGTGGCCAGGTGGACGACGACGGACGGAGAGGTAGCATATGTCGTCGAGACGGGTCAAGTGTGAAATCTCCCCGCCGTAGCAGCCCAAAGGGGCAGAACTGCCCAGAGCGGAATCGTAGCCGTGGTCGAGGATTCGGCCGTCGCTGCAAACTCTTGGAATAGTCGCATCTTGTGTCGCGTGAGGAACAATTCGAGTTCTGGGACACCGAGGCCACCTTGCGCTGTCGAAGTCACTGCCAATTCTGCGGTAGTTAGGCGGATCCGGGCAGAGGAGGGTGTGGTGAAGCTCGATTCTCGGAAATGCGTGATGGCAAGTGATTGGGCGAAAGATGGATCCAGACTCAGAATCAGATGGATCTGAATCTAGGATCAGATGGACCTGGATCTGTACCCATTGGATCCAGATCCGAGGTGGGTTCAGTCCCGCACCCAGGTGTAATCAAGTGGCCGTGGACACAACGCGAAGGGCAAGCGGCTGACGTACAATGAAGGTAAAGGGAGCCCGTAGAGTTGGTAGGTACAGATGGGGTGATAGGATCCACATGATGATAGGACTTTGGGATGGGATCGGACTTAAGCAAAAATCAGAAACAAATTTGCCTTGATCAACGCAAGTGCTCCCTCCCTCGCCTGGAAACGGGAACTACATTGGCCCTACGCGGCGTAGAGAGATTAGCCGTAGCAGATCTAGTGTTGGTGGTAAGACTGGAGTAATACATTGGCCAGATCCAAAACCTTCCTAGTGAACTACTGATCCAAGATCCACCGGAGTTATCTGTTTGGCCGGTGCGTCCTTCGCGTCTCAACTGTCAACGACACCGTCATTGGAGGCAGCAAACATGACCAAGAAAGACCTGCGAAGGCAACGAAAAGGACAACAACAACCGAAAGGCAACAACCCGGCCGGATCCAGATCCAGGCCGCCAGATCCAAGTACAAGACTACTGGATTTGGAGTAAACTGCGAGCAGAGTGAAGATTTCCGCGCTGCTCCGCCCACATCCCCGCGTCTCGCCCAGACTGTTCTGTCTTCAAGGCTCGGACGCTTCCGCAGACACCAGAAGAGCAGATCCAGCCCTACCGACGGGTACACAAGGTGACCAAGTTCAGCACACAGATCACGGATCATCGGGGGACCCCCTCCGTAAGTCGGTGTTCGGGCACAGTTGGAAAGTTGGATCGGCGATCTCGCAGATTTTGCTGATCCCGCTACACCACACAGGTGGTACTTTCTTGTAAACGACAAAGTCAATGATCATGCGCTGCCATTTGTGGATCGTGGTCGGACGGATGACGAGATGAAGAGCTTTGTACCAGAGTAAGGAGAGTACCATCGTCGTCACGAGCAGCTTGCGGCCTTCGAAGGTACGGGCTCGATACTGCCATCGTCGCAACGCTTGGCTCAGCTTCTTGTCAAGGTCTCGCTCTGTGGCCTCGGCGGTACCGTTATACCCAAAGTCGATGCCTAGGTATCACACATGTTCGTTAGCTGCGACTACCGGCAGCGGAGACGAAGTTACCCTGGCGGAGGTGTCAGACAGTGAAAGCATTCTTGACTTGGAGGCATTTAATTTGGCTCCGGAACCCGCGCAATAGACTTGGACTTTCTGAAGTTGGGCGTGACACCCTCGATGGACGCTGCGAGAAGCAACGAGGCATCCGCGAAGAAGAGGCTTGTAGCAATTCGGCGCATAGGCAGAGGGATACCAACGTCCGCTCGACGATGAAGCAGCACTCCCAGAGGGACCATTGTCAGCAGGAATAAGTACGGCGAGAGCGGATCACCCTGCTTCACACCACGAGACGGGAACAATTTGGGTTGGCTCCAGCCGTCCAGCATGAGGGAACAGGCTGGTTTCGAGTAGAGAATGTGAATCCACTTGAGGAAGCGGGGGCCAAACCCTTGTCGTTCCATGACACTTCCAATCGACTCGGTCGTAAGCCTTCTCGAAGTCAAGAAAAGCGGCGAACCCCGATTGACCCGTGGACTGGCAGAAGGCTTGCAGATCCGAAAGCAACAGCAGGTGGTGATGGAGTGAGCGACCTGGGATGAAACCTTGCTGGTCCTCATGGACCAACTTGTGCATCAGAGGCTTTAAACGCCCGACGAGAACCCTGGAGAGCACTTTTACCTCAACCGGCATCAAAGATATCATCGGGCGGTAGTTCTTCACACGGGCCTCCACCCTTTCTTGTGCAGCAGGAAGACATCGGAAAGGTTATGGTGTCTTAACAGAGTGCCGCGCTGGAACTGACCATCGAAGCCCCGAGCCAGAACTTCCCCAAAGATGTCTGGATCGATTTGATAGAAGCGTGCCGTTAAACCGTCGGGGCCTGGCGCACCGCCGCTCCGCATCGAAATGATCGCCTCTGTAAATTCCTCTTTGGCGAACTCGCTGTCAAGGTCCAGAGCCTCAGCTGGTGCAAGCACATCTTCCACCGCATTGCCGAGCTGGTCCTGAGCCGATAGGTCGACAGCGACGTCTTGTGAACCCGTGACAAATCGTTTATCGCCGAATATACAGCCCAATTTCTGCTGGAAGGTCTCGTAGAAGATTGCTAGATCCGTGGATACGGTGCCATCCTGCAGCTCGTCTCGATCGAGCGGTACCCGCCGCGCAGGCTCCGGTGGACGAAAGAAGGACGACGAGTTGGTCTCCATTGCAGTTGCCAAATATAGTTAAAATGATGGCTTCTCCTGTAGACTTCTGACACGAGGTGGTCCCCTGAAATTTGCCGACGACGTGCCGTCACCCCTTCGACTTGGAGTTTGTATCGGACTATGATTGGTGGATAGCTTAGATGAGCACGGCTGTACCCGTGTGACACGAGTGACGTTAATGGGAGAGAAGTGATCCAGTGGGATGAATCTAGTGCCTGACCGCAGATGGGCCCAACTGACTGGAAGTGTGAATCCTGGGAGTGCACACACAGGATTTCAGAAGAACACTCAGTCCAGTCCCGGACTTTCCCTTACGATGAGTGCCTAAAGTCTGGCGGAAAGTGTCTCTGGAGAACGTATCCCAGAGTACACCTCATCTTGCTGTGGGTCAGAGCACTACTATGGATCAGACTTATTGAGAACCACTACCTATTGAGAACCACCCCCACTACTACCATGAACATGCGCCGGGAGCCGCACAACCCGCTGTTTGTATTTGTGGAGATATACGCGAGTCAGTGATGCACACAACTCGCCATCCAGAGTACCACACAAGAAACCCAGAGTTCCGGATGATGATCCAGAGTTCACCTCCCCAAGAACAGGCGGCCCATAGTTTCAAGTGATCCTCTGGATTTGGACTGTGAATCCAGACTCCCTATACTGAAAACAAGTGTTTCCCAAGTC
>JAIKVG010000530.1:0-12650 GCA_024679175.1 Phytophthora cajani
CTTCCTCATACACGTGCGCATACGTGTAAGCTGTTGTAGTGGGCCAAGGTAGGCCCATTACACAGTGAACCTACGCGTGAGTTTGTGTCAGTTGCTCTAAGATCTTCTTCCGCTTCATTTTCGCGTTAAAACGCGCGGACCTTGGACTTGTGCATATCTTCTTGATATCGCTCAGGAGAAGCGTATTCCCGGTCTGAAACGCCTCGGTCGTGCGCTTGATAAAGTACAGCACAAACACACCACGGTCATCGTGGTTCATCTGTGTTGGGCTTGTTCGGACTCCTCTCACGACTAATGCTGGCGCAGCGTTGTCAGGATATTTAGTTCGCAGCTCCGCGTTGAAATATCCACCCACGATTTTCTTAATCGCTTCAATGCTGGAGATTCCTTTGGAGTCTACACGCACAAGGTATCTCCTCAGATTCTGCGTAGTACCTACAGGGTTTTGCACAATGGCAAAAGTCCAGTGATTGTCCATGCATATAGATGCCCTCGGATGTAAAAGGACATAATCACATCATTGAACCAATTTTGGTCCTTGGTTGTCTGGACATCTTCCGCTGTCACCAGCAAACGCATGCTGGGTTTGCCCACAACAAAAGCATGGCGTTTGTGTTTGACACACAATGTCGGACTGCACACATCCCCAAAATCAAATGGGACGCCTGCATTCCCACCGTCATCATTCAACAATGAAACCACCTCAGGTGTTTCGGCCAAAGTCGACTTTGCTGCAGGGGTGGGTTTTTCGGCCAAAGTCGACTTGGCTACAGGCTTGGACTTTTTAGCTGCAGACTTGGGTTTTTCGGCCAAAGTCGACTTGGCTGCAGGGTTGGGGTTTTCGGCCAAAGTCGACTTGGCTACAGACTTGGACTTTTTAGCTGCAGACTTGGGTTTTTCGGCCAAAGTCGACTTGGCTGCAGGGTTGGGGTTTTCGGCCAAAGTCGACTTGGCTACAGACTTGGACTTTTTAGCTGCAGACTTGGGTTTTTCGGCCAAAGTCGACTTGGCTGCAGGGGTGGGGTTTTCGGCCAAAGTCGACACTTGGAGCTTGAGTTTCTTGTTGGGGTTTCGCTCACATTCGCGGCCGTCATGTTGGTATTCTTGAGGCGTCTTGAGATGAAAGTGCTTAGTTTGTGTCGGCCTATAAACCGGGTAGTCCATGAACTCTGCGCCTCGGGTTTACGTTCCGCAAAGCCAGGTATTGTCAAGGCAGCATCCGCAACAACATCGCCTCTACACACCACCTGGCCGTTTGCCACTTTTTCCTTGATGCGCTCAACAATCCCAGCCTCATATTGGAGCGTCGTAGGGGGTATGCCTGGTGGCGCTGCCCGCTTTGCGGTCGGGTCGGCCTCGGACGAGTATAACTTGTGTTTATTGGCCATCCATCCCAGCAAGGTTGTACGAGCCACGCCAAGGCGGGCTCCCTCGGTAGCTTCCCAGCCATTTTGCTCGCATGCTAGCAGGATCTCGATCTTCTCTGCATTCGTCCGCTGATCTAAGCTCGACATTTTGGCCAGAGTCGAAGTGTCGTTTTTCGGACAAACTCGACACGTAGCTATCATTTCATTGGATAAAATTCTCAAAATATTATTGGTCGAAATGCACACTCTACTGATTACGCTCCACACATGAGTGGTTAAGAAACACGCTATTCACTCATTCTACTTTCTGACAGTCATCGCTCATCGATCGTCCGTGACATCAAACCCTCGCTTACTCTCATTAACCGATTAATAGCTGTTTCGGGTATAGTCGACTGATTTCGGTTATTATCGACTGTGGGCGATTTTGGGTATTCTTGACTGTGGGTGGTTTCGGGTATTCTCGACTGTGTACAGTTTCGGGTATTCTTGACACTATCGCGGTCAAGCCTGTCGAGCCAACGCTAATATGTCCTGTGTGTCTACAGGAGCTGGGTCTTGAATTCGGTCTGTAGCGAGGAGACGCTTGTGAGCTGCAATGGCCAGACTTATGAAGCGGACGCAACGCGCGAAGCACGCTCGCGAAACCTTTCGCATTGGATTTCACACTCGTATTCAGAAACGAGAGAACCGAATCTTCAGCGCGGCGACCGACTTCAAGCACCTGATCCTTGTAGTCACTTGTCTGTGGGTCCAAGACAAAGCCCGTATCGAGGAACAGCTTCATGAGTGGTGGGACTCCGATTTTTTCTGGCGGTCGGTCGAGTCCCAAACCCGAGGCACACGTGTGTACCACTCGAACCAAGTCGCAGACAGGTGAGTAGCTTGTTTCTTTCTTCGCTTTAGCTTGGGATCTAGGTCTAACGATTCCTGTGCTTGGTCTTCTTCGGTGGGTCCATATGGTTCCTTCGATTCCATCTGAGCCGCCTCGACAATCTTCAGCGCGCAGCCAGTGCTTTGTTTGAGGCAATAAGCTCATGAATGACAGCTAGAAGGTGGTCGAGGCTTGGGCAGTGGTTTGGATTGCGTCTTGTGCTTGGGTTTGTTCTTGAGCAGGTGGAGCGGCTTCATCGTCCAGCGACTGACCACGCAAGCATGTCGCCGATCGGAATCTCCGCAGCACGCAAGCTCTCTTCCACGTGCGCGACAATGGGGGTCGTAGGCGCGAGCTCCTTGAGCTGCGGGTAGTACCGGATGAGGTATGCCGTGAAGACACTAAGGACCTTGGTGCTTACGTTAAGACATTGTTGCTTGAGACCTGTACAGGAATTAAACAGGAAGCCCTGCAATCGGTCGAGGCGTTCTTGTCTGGCGTGATCAAGCGTTGCGACGTCGAGGATAGCTGAAGCTTCGTCTGCCGCCCACCCACTCAAGACCCGAGCCACCTTCCTGTCTTCGCGCGCCGTGTTGGTGATGTAGGCGAAGGCCTTGTTCATCTTCGTCATATCCCAAGCACCGCGGTCAAAGATCCACTGGGCGGCCAGGGCATACAAATATCAAGTAGTTAACATTTTTTTTAAATATTGTCATTGCTCCCACAACTAGGCTTATTCCTAAGGTAGAAAACCGGCGGGTGGATAAAATAATCAGTACTAAGGCTTTGCGTTTGACCACACAATTATAAACGCAAGCACTACCAGACGAAGCGGGATGAGCTTAGCTGCCTTCGTTCCTACGAACACGCAGAAGGCGCGGAATACTGCCGTCGCTGCATTTAAGTGAATGTTGGAGGAGGAGAAGGTTAGCCTCGACAAAGTCGAGGCTAGCATTCTCTTGGATTCCTCCGGCAAACGTTTAGCGGCGACAATGGACCGCTTTGGTTTCTACCTCGCAAAAACCGAAGGCAAGAAAGGTAAGTTAGCCCGCAACATGGCAATATCGTATCATACAAATGTCAAGTTGTGGCTATTTGACAAGTATCCATACTTGCGAGTACCTACTGAGTTGATCTTGCTAAAGCAAGGGAAGACTTTAGATAGAAATAGCATGAAACGAGAAAAAGGTAGCTTGGTTAACAAGGCTCCTCCTTGTACTAAGGAAGATTTACAGTCTCTAGTTCGTTACGTGTACAGCACGCGTACACGCCGACCACCAAGACGCACCGCTAGCGTGCGTGATGTGGTACTGCTTTGACCGGTCTTTGGACCAAGGCTACATCCAGAAGCAGCACGTGTCTGTATCGGCAGACGGCATCTTCTACCTGCGGCTGCTACGCGTCAAGACATCAGAATAGCAGGGCATTACCTTGATCCAAGACAAGAGCGACTTCCTGATGTGTCCCTTGCTTGCTCTGGCCGTAGCGCTTGCGACGCAGGACGTGCCATGTGCAGCACTCCTGGCCCAGTTGCCCACCTCTTGATGAAGTTGTGCCGCTGCTGGAGCTGCTGGAAGCTGAGCCCGCCTCGCTCGACGTCACTGTGGTCCCGACGGAGCCGCCCGCTGCAACTGTGAAGTCGTCCCTGCCTCCGACGCTCGAGCTTAGCAACGCACCCGCTATGCCGCCGATGAAAATCCGCCCAGACACATAAAAACCACCAACGCCCAAATTGTGGCACACACCGGAGATGTCAAGCGCGGCGAAGAGAGCGTGCAGGCGTACGTGAACAGGATGCTCAAGCGCGTCGCGGAGCCAGCAGTTGCCACCCCTGATCTGACCTCACATTCCTTCAGGCGTCGAAGGCCCAGCATGCGAACGGAGATGACCGACATATTCATATTACTGTCTGGATTCCGACAAATATTTGTCGGAATGTGTCGGAGCCGGAAACCTACCCTATTATATCCTATTGGCCAAAACTACATCATTGGATCTCCGTGATTGGTCAAAAAGCGAACAGATTGGACTCAGTCACTATCTTGGCAGTCTCTCTGTCGGAAAGACTTTCAGGTTGCAGAGACAACGGGCTAGTTTAGGCTAGATAAGTTGGCGAGGAAGCCATAGTTTCCCGATGTCGTAGTGACTAAAGATAGAACGTGGCTGGAGGTCAGTGGCCGCCCGAGAAAGGGCGTTCACTCTCGATTTTGCCTCGCTGCAGCTAACCCGCCACGCCACGCCCCTGGTGTGAAAGATCAATGAAAACATCATTTGCTCCAACGCGACATTGCTGAAAACACTATATTCATCCATACAAAGAATCCGCCTGTCTCCAAAATGGCACCTTTCTGGCAAACCCATTATAACTAAAAATCCATAATCTAAAGAATCAATCAAAACGACGTTGTCCGTCCGAGAGTACAGCTTTTCCAGCCCAAGTTCATCAAGAACAAGGTCAAATTCACAAAGAACAAAAGCAAATGAATCAAACCCCAAATCAAATGCACAAAGTGCGAGCTCAAATGCATAATCCTACTGAACTAAATATCGTATTGATAAGCTTGCATGCAGGATAGCTTACTCAAGATTCATTCCCCAAAATCACGAAGAGCTTGCCGGCACTGGGGCGACGAAAGCGAGCCGTTAAAGCTGCAGTAGCGCTCCCCCCCCCCCCGGTCTTCTGACAGCACAGCTACATGTATGTACATTTTGCTATCGCTCATACTCCTCAACACACCAAAATAGCAGGGTAGCAGGTAGGAAGCCCCTAGTGTAAATATCAACAGTTCCAGCAACCTTTGAGAAACGATTGTGTATCTGTTGGTTTTGTCAGGATATCACATTCCGAAGGTTGACGGTACTTGCTAAATGCATTTGAGCTTGCACTTTGTGCATTTGATTTGGGGTTTGATGCATTTGCTTTTGTTCTTTGTGAATTTGGTCTTGTTCTTGGTGAACTTGGGCTGGAAAAGGTGTAGATCACGCGTATTCACTAAGTACGAGCCCCACTAAGTACGATTAGCTGCCGAGGCACGTTGCGGGCCCCCATCAGGGCCTGCCTACCTTGGAATGAAGTGAAATGAAGTTAGCGGTTATGTTGGCTGGCTACGCCCGGAGCCGCGCACGGCAGCAGCTCCGCATACGCCAAAGACCCCACAGAACAAGGAAAAACAGTATGCAAACTATGATCCGCAAAGGTGCCCGCATCCTAGCTACCTCCTCGACCTCATCTCGGCGATCTCTTCGTCTCTGGTCTATTTCTCGCCGCCAACATTCTCGTCGTTCCCATCGTCAATCTCCTGCTCTCTTTGTTGGTTCGTCAGACGCAGCCAGTCCGTTACATAACTGACATAGCACGGCGAGTAGTGCAGCGAGCCGACGAGGCGAGCGGGGGCGCGAACGACACCAACTACAAAAAATAAACTTACCGCCGCGAACGCGGCGGCGCTCGGCTAGTAACTAACTAAATACGGTAGTGAATTTCGGCCAAATTTGGACTTCTGGGCCGGTTCTTGCAATCGCCTTCCAATACAAAATGCCTATGAAATGCAGATATACCTCATCATTTCGTATAAGTACGGGTCCAGCGCCTAAAATAGCCTAGGATATTGTACTGGCCACTTGGATTGATACACCAGATTATTCTTGTGGTCATTACATGAGTTGTAGGGCAGCCACAAGAGTTTTCTTTACAGCAAAAGAAGCGTCGTTCCACGCTGATCATATATTCTCTATCCTTAGGTTAGCTCATTCAGAAATTTGTCGCCATGAAGTCAATCTCCGCCCCCGAAAAAGCTCTGATTCTCCGGACCCACCGCTATTTCCTCACCGAAGCTCAGCAAGGACTCGACCCCAGCAAGCGCGCCGTACGGCTGCGCGTTCACCAGTGTCTTGACTTCGGAATGGCCATGATTGCACGCGTCGTCGCGGCCAAGAACAAGCGCAAACGTGGGGAGACGACAGCGACTTCCGCTGAGCCACCCGCTCATCTGAGGGAGACAGTTCAAAAATACGGTAATTTATTTGAACAAATCATTACCGCACGAAATATTTCCGGCAAGCCCGCCACGTCTCAGCACATCGCGGACAAGGTACAAGAACTGACAGGTGACGACATTTCAGCCCGCACTGTTCGACGTACGCTACGCGCAATGGACTGCTCGTTCAAGGTTGGAGAGCGGCGCGATATCCGGGTCGACAATGAGGTCAACGTGGCCTACAGACGCAACTACCTGAAGCGCAAGCGCGCCAACCTCAACAAGCGCACGGCCATCCGGACTGAAGTCTACCTAGACGAATCCTACTGCAATCTCCACCACGTCGCCCAGCGGACGTGGCTTCTGCCCAAGATGCGTCGTTCGCTTCCGTCAGGGAAAGGGCGACGATTTTGCATTATCGGCGCCAGTGTCATCACGCGTGTTGGCAACTATCGCACGCGTGGTGAGTAGGTCAAAGGATCCGTCAAAGTATGGGCAGCTGATAAAGCTGCCAGCACTTCAACGGACGACTACCACGGCAACTTCACCAGCGAGAAGTTCGAGCGGTGGTTCGGACAGCTGTGTGAGACGCTGTCCGACGAGTACGGAGAGTGCAACATCATGATGGACGGCGCCAAGTATCATAAGCGTGATGCCGACGCCGCCCCCGCCAAGGGCAAAACAAGGAGACACCTGTTAAGTGGCTGCTCCGCCAGGGGGTGCCAGCCAGCATGCTCATGAAGAAGAAGGAGCTGCAGCGGCTCGTTGAGGAGAAGCGCGGGCAGACCAGCTACGAGACCGTGAAGATTGCGGTCAAATGGGGGCACCAGGTGCTCTTTACGCCCCCATACCATCCTGAGTTGCGGCCCATTGAACTAATATGGGCTGCAATCAAGAACCCGATCGCCAGAAACCCGTGCAGCACGATGGACGAGTTGGAGGCAAAGATCCACCAAGGCATCAATGGCATCACGACCAAGACGTGGGTGAAGGCGTACCGCCACGTCCAGAACGTCGAGGAAGAGTACCTGGAGGCGGCGGAGCCCGAGGACGAGTCCGACTCGGAGGACGCGAACGAATAAAATCAGATTCCAAAGTGTATATGTTTTCATAAATATTGAATATAAAAGGTTGCAATCAATTGGCCTCCGTGGTTACCAAACCCTATTCAGATCTGAGAAAAAATCTGAGGAGCGAAAACATTCGTCCAAATTGAGGAGTCCCTTTCGCTTTGGCAGCTTTATGTTCGCTTCAATACCCGCGAACGGACGAGGATTGGCTCCTTTTGAAACAGAGATCGTGCTGATTCCAACGGTATTTTCAGTACTGCGTAACTCCAAATAGAGGGTGAGTGGTGGGCTCCACAATCTGGTGTATCAATGCAGATGGCCAGTACAATAGTACCGGGGCGATTTGGGGGCGGTTGATTGAACCAATCGGCCACTCCAATTTTGAGTAGAACCCACAATATAACCAACAAATTGGTTTGAAAAGCAAAAAAAGGATTAAAACTAGAGGATTGGGCTGGTAGCGCTCAATTGTAGTGCCGCGTCAGCATCGAAGCGGGCTGAAATAGGATAACTGAACACAAACGCGATTCGCGCGCGCGACTTAGGCACGCCGCGTTTGCGGCGTACCAGTCGCCTGCGCATTGCGTTTCGAATAACAAAACTGTCAGGTAATGTACAACAAAATGTATGCTAAGTTCAAGATACTGTACATCTGCCGTAAGCGTATCAAGATGAATTATTTCCAGAAGATGTTGAGGAGAGTTCTGAAAGAACTTGACTTGGTGCAGCGCGTCTCGAGCCATCAGTACCTCTCCTACGATTCTTCTCATTCTTCAGTGTGCTCGGTTGCCGCGATTGCCCCCACCCTCCGCGGGCTCATACTCGCTGCCGCGGCACCGAGCGCACTGCTACCATAACGCTACCTGTTCATCAATCTTACGGAACTAACTTTTGCGTGCATATTTTATTTCCTAGTTACGACATGGTACCGTGCTGCGGTGACGTCAGCTGACGATTCGTTAACGCGGGGCACCGCGATCCCGAAGCTATGCCCAAATGCATCAAAGTGTCGAGGGTGAATGCCGCGTTGGATGCCGCGCGGCGCTGATTGAGTATGCGGGGCACCGCGATACCAGAGCTATGCCTGATTTGTTGGAGTTTTGTAGGTAGTTGGTCAGACAACCAACAACTACAATTTAGACACTCTTAACAAGCAACTAAACTTCGTACACGACCAGGTGGCTTCGCGTGTAGTACGACGACACCACTATAGATCTTGATGGTAGAGCACAAATAGGCCTTTGTAAGGTACACCTACGTAAGCATTCGATTTACATTCAAGCCCATAGTCTAACATCGGATACGTACGGTATACGTCTAACGTATTGTACCATAGAAATCACTGAAATAAGGTAAGATATCGTTTAAGCCTTCATCCTGTAATAATTTGTAATAAAACTTGTGTAAATCAGTCGATTTGTGTTTTTGATGAAAAATATTAGATTTATAAGACCATTACACTTGAAAATTGTATTGATTCAGTACCTACTTTTTCTGTGGACCACATATTTCACGTTCCCTATTACGGTACTACAAAGTAGCACTAACAGGAAAACCATTCCATACGCATCGATCAAGACTGGGATGCCGGGTTGTACGAGCGCTGGCTGGAGCTATCATACTTGCGGCATGTCCTCGGTATTCATTGATTTTAAAGAGCAATAAAAAATAAATGGCGGTGGCCTAGTTTGCTCCATGCAGTGGGTCCAACACCAGGCTGTCACTCGTCGATCCTCGAGAGGACGGATGCTTCCGCCAACGCTTCGCCGCTGCGGGCCTTATCGTTGGCGGTTTCCCTCACACGATCGTGCTCAGTTTCAATGAGCTTCTCACGCAATGACTTCCAGCCGGCCAGTTTCAGTTGAGGTTCCGATGAAGGCGTAGACCTAGATCCTACTCAGTCGCAATAAAAATGCAAAAGACAGCTACTATGAGTTTCCCTGTTCTCATCACAAACCCTGCAACACCCATAACGTACCAGAAGCAGCAGCTAGCCGCTTGTATCTCCGGATCAAGTAAAAGGAGAGCAGCGCGAAGACAGCAATACACAGAGCCAAGACGATGTAGATCTGCGTGTTTGACGAGAACTCCGGAGAGATGGCGGAGCCATCGCACTGGCTCGCAACGACGGTCTGCTCCCAATCCGGTACCTCCGTCGCCGCCACGCACACGCAGCCATCGGATCCGGTACAGTACAGCTTCTCGCCCGCAGTGCCCGTCGTGCTGTAGCTCGACGTCCACTCCGCGATGCACGACGAACACACTAAGTCGCTGGCGCTGCAGTACGAATAGCTGGACGCCGGGTAGTACCGCTGCACAGCCTCGTAGTACTCTTTGTCAGCCATGTACTTCTCGTAGACCGACATGCTGACGCAGGCGCCGGTGGGGTCAATAGCGCACTCGTCCGTTGACAGCAGCACATTGAGGCAATCATACCCCAACCGAGGCTTCGAGCAGCTTTCGCCAGCGTACCACATGCACGAGTCACCAGGATTCGAGCTCGTCGTCTTGGTCACAGCTGCAGCATCACCTGCAGACGAGGTGGAGTTGGCGGGCGTTTGCGAAGTCATCTGGGTCCGACGATGCAGATTCGACTTTGACTCGCATTCCAGCGGAGAAACCTCCATGCACGGGGTGTATCGTGTCGGTGTACAGGTACCGTTGATCGGGTGCGCTTGCTGTTTGCTTTGCGGTGCCTGATTCAGCAGGTTGCAATGGGGAGATGGAGATGGGCTGATGGTGCTCTTTGCACGTCAAACCAAGGGGGTCAACCTGGAAGTGCAACGCTCAGGGGGTAACACTGACAGTGTCATGACAGTGTCACTGACAGTGAGCTGCTCACTGAGCACGATCCGTGCAACTACTTCACTAAGAGCGCTGTTATTCGCCGGAGACCGCTGTTTACTCCCCCAAAATGTTGAGATGCACGTGCCAGTTCATCTAATCTTTTTGTTGTGAAGTCTAGGTTTGTTCATCGCATCAGTACACTTACCGCGGTACAGTGTCCTGCACACAAAACTGGAACTCCTTATTTCAATGCAAAAGAACACCTTATTAACGTAAAAGGTGTTCTTTTGCACAGAGTCAGAGGGCGTACTGTACAGTACAGTGTACAACGGACAGGTTGTCTCTTGACCAAGAACCGGCGCAGGGGTCAAACCTTGCGCTTTCATTGGAAGTCCCAAGTCTTCACTGCTGTAAACTGGCACACACGAACAATGACTACATGTACCAAGGCACGCAAGATTCACTGTACTGTACTGTGCGTGATTCATTACCACGATTTGCTGCACTCTGTAACAAATCTGCACAACAAGCAAGTTCTGACGGTCTTCCACACGGTAGGTACCGGTAAGCGCAGGAGCAGGGTAGTCACTCGACATTTTTGTGCCGCACCACCAACCAGCTCACGTTCTCTCAGTGTTTTGATGTCGGAATCGACTGTCAACGAGCACGGCCAACCGGTTGGGACCCCGCTTGGGGACTGGAACCCTCCGCCGTTCCCGCCGTATTCAACACTGGTAGGACGCTACTGCCAACTCGAGCCATTGACAGCAGCCCGCCACGCTCGGGACTTCTGGGACGCTCAGCAGGACGACCTCAAGGGCGCCAACTGGACTTACATGACCAACGAGCCATTCACGAGCTTCAACGAGTTCGAGGAGTACTGCCGGAGCACCGAGAAGGTTCGCGACCCGCAGATCTACGCTATCGTGGTAGAAGGCCACGCCGTAGGGATGATCGCGTACATGCGCATCAACCCGGATGAAGGAGTGATCGAAGTTGGTCGCGTGTTCTACACGTCACGACTGCAACGGACTCGTGCCGCTGCCGAGGCGTTGTACCTCCTCGCTGCCAACGCCTTTAAGCTCGGCTACCGCCGTTACGAGTGGAAGTGTGACAGCTGCAACCTGCCTTCACGTTATGCTGCAACGCGATACGGCTTCACGTTTGAAGGATTGTTCCGCCAGGCGGTTGTCTATAAGGGCCGCAATCGCGACACGACGTGGTTCTCCATCATCGATCAAGACTGGGATGCCGGTTTGAAGGAAGCGTACGAGCGTTGGCTGGAACCGAGCAACTTCGATGAGAATGGTCAGCAGAAGCTGAAGCTGTCCGAGCTGACAGCTCCGTTCGTGCATGCCAGGTCGTAGACGGTAGAACGGTTGGGAGTAGATAGTATATGACTGGGGTAAACACTTTGAGATTTTTCAAGAGCGTCATATAGCCTCCGATCGTGTACAGACCCCGTTTGCGAATTTTGACCACGCCATGTTCGCGAACCACAACGAAGTCCACCGGTTTGACATTTTCCCATTGCAGTCTCGACGTGCTATCCGCTTTCAACGCTTGGAGTTGAATGCGAGGAGCTACAATTCCTTTGCGTAAATCGGCTAGCTCACGCTGCAGTTCCGACTCACGCTCCTTCATCCGCTTCAACTCGTTTTCCTGATCGCGTACTCTTATCGCCAACAAGTCGAATCGCTCTTGGGCAACAGGGTCAAGATCAAACCTGTATTTCAGGACCCATGTCTTGGACAAGAGTCGGGTGTTCATTATGAGCTCCAGACGAACGCCGCCTCCTTCCAACGGTGCTAATTTCCGGCTGACAGCATCACTGGGCTCACACCCTAGCGCTTCACGAAACCACTATAGCATCGTTACAGAACACAATTGAGTCAAATCAGCACACTCTCTAACCTACATACGTCAATTGTGCTACGAACCTCTAGATAATGCGGAGCTGGAAGATCAACAATGACGCTGGCTGATTCCACGTAATCAGCTTTCTCCATGTCACTCTTGCACACAGTTGCAAGCTAGTAAGACTCTTGTAACAAGCGGTAACATCTATCCTATGGATATCGTGCTTACCACTGCTTATCGGGGCTGCCAACTTCTTTCAACCACCTGCTTATTCGTTCTTCGCTGAGCCAAATCGAGTATTTGTAGGAGAACGACGAAAACATTCCAAGGAGTGTGAATTCACCTCCCGCTTCCATGTCCTTCTTCGACATCATCATTTGTGAAGCTTGATGCGTGGTCTGGACTGCGAATATTCAGTTGTGGGGGACCTGGAGGATAATTGTATTGTCTACAGACAACTTCTGATTGAGGTGAAATGGTCGATCGGAATATTCCTATGAGAAGGCTAGATCAACGAGCAGATCGTAGACGTCGTTGACCTGAAAGTTGTGGCTACTTGTTGGAATGTCGAGGTCAGCATCATCGGCCGAAACGAACGTAGTTTGAGGAGTTGGCGAGCGCGCAATTAACGGGGTCAGTATTGCCGAAAGTTCACGTGGGAAGTGTGTCGTGGCGGCTGATCGCAGCGCATTCAATAGTGCATCTGCAGGAACTA
>JAIKVG010000531.1:0-12605 GCA_024679175.1 Phytophthora cajani
TGGACGCCGACTTCGCCAACGCTAAGGAGAGCCCCGAGATGCAACGGATGGCCGCCCAACTTGCTGCGCTTGAGCACAAACTGGACTTGCTGCTCCAGCGTTCGCTCTAACAGTCCGACTGATTGACTACCATTCCATGCGCCTGCTTTCTTAGTCCCCACCACTTCCGCCTCACTCTTCCTCTTCCTCCTCTTCGGGCGCCGCATACTTCGCACGCGCGTCCAGCAAGCTCTTGAACCGCGCGTAGAGCCTCGAGATGCGCCTCTTCTCGGCGCGCTCGGGGTCGAAAAACAACGACTGCGACGCGCTGTCGTCCTTGGTCAGCGCCACGTGACTAGCTCTGCGAGCGGCGATTGTTGACATTCTTCGCTTCGGAGTCGGCTCGGCACTCACCGCCACTTTGCTCGACCCGGACGACGCTGAAGTCGCAGCGGTGGCGATCACCGACGCACGGAAGGCCGTCCGCTGCAGCACCTGCCGGACGTGCTGCCGCATCACCAAGGGATCGTTTGCAACCTTCAGGGGCGTCTTGGCCACGTACACGTGCACGCGCTCAATGTGCAGGATGGCGCGACCTTCGCACTGGATGCGCACGAACCGGCCTCGAGACTTCTGTGGCGCCACCCAGTCGATCGGCGGCGCCGTCTTGTCCGTGACACACAAAGAGCTCACACAACTCGCGATGATGTCGTCGCAGTCGCGACCCACGCCAGTCTTCATCGAGACGCTGATGTGCAGCGGATACACGCCCGTTGTGCGTCGGCCAGGGTTGGCTGCTAGCCCCTTTGCAGCCGCGTACAAGTGGCTCACCTCGTCTCGCAGATAGACTTTGACCGAGTGCACCTCGACGTAGTTGGCCAGGTCGATCTCCCACCACGGCTGGAACTCCTCCTTGGTGTGGGCCGAGCGGTTGGTGTCCGGGTCCAACGCGTTCTGCGCCTTCATGCTGCAGACGGTGGACGACTGGCGGACGCGCTTGTTGACCGCGATATCCTGGAGGTTGCTGTCCTCCGCGCGGCTTGAAAGCTGCTGATGCCATCGACAGACGATCGAGTCGTGGATCATGCGAGCGACTTCAGCGTCTTTGTCGGGGTCACCAGCAGTAGAAGCCGAGAGTTCTACCTCATAACTGAGTTGTTGCTGTCTCAAGCCTTTGGAGTCCGTAGCATCCGATGGCTGTTTGCCCTCCTCGTACGCCAAGATCTCCTGACAAAAGACGCAGACGCTGGCCGTCCCGTATAGAGCGGATGCGGCGTTGTACTTCTTGGAGTCTTGGATGACGCCCCACTTGCGGCGGAGGTCGAAGATGCGCTTCATGAGCACCACTCCCGGGAGGCTGGAGCGCATGAACCTCCGCTCGCATAACGCACATGGTGCACGCGTGGGTGCCCACATATTGCCGCTCTCGAGCTGTCTTGAAGCTCTGACGGGTTCTGGATTTGACAGCCTCTTGGACGACAGATAGCAAGGTGACGAGGACGGTCGAGGCTTTGCCTTTCTACGGACTACATGTTCGTCTTGGGCTGAAGTGGTTTGAGATGAGTCCATCGCCTTCTCGAAGTGCAGCAACTTGCCCCCGTAGCTCATCGTCACCCAGCCAGAACTTGGCTGCGTCGCGCTGGCTGGGCGTTTGATCAGTTGGCTGGAGCTCAATATCTTCGGCTTGTGATCCGGCTGGGAAGCAGCGTTTGGCGTCGGAGTGACTATACGGCATTCGGTGAACCCCTTGGTGGAGCACGTCGCGCTTCGCGTCACCGGTTGCGGCGTCTTGCTTACGATGCTCTCACTCGCTTCGGTCGCTGCACTGGACTCGGGGTCGTTCAGATTCGAGGTTAGCAGCGCTGTCTCGACGTTGTTGGCGATGACTTCGACTAGAAATGGAGACGCGTAGTTGGCTTCGTCTTCTTCGACTGCAGACTCACCAACGCGCTCCTCGTCATGAAAGACTGGCCCCACGCCTCGAGCTGTGAGGAGCTCTCTACCCACACACTTGTCGAGGGCTTGGAAGGCCCACGTAGTTCCGAATCGGTCGCGACAAGCGCCTAGTAGGGCCTTCTTTTGGTCGATTGCGTTCGCCAGATGCGCGTGGTGGAGCAGCTGAAGTTCGTGAGCACACTGGGAGAAGCTTGAGTCCTGGATCTGCGATGATACGACAGGTAACTGAGGCGTCCGAAGTCGGAGCAAAGCTTCACAAAAGTAAATAGCGATTTCTACCAACCGACTCGAATCGAGGAATTAGTGGACATACATTTCAACAAACACAGTTGGGAAAACGTTGCCTTACCGGGGTTTGCATCGAGTTTGTAAATATTCATCTCGCTTTGGTAATAGATGGCTGTCCAACGGGTCTCGTAGGCGCCTAGACACCATCCGAGTTGCTGCGAAAAGCTTAAGGCATAGGAGTGGGTAACCCAGTACGTATAAACGCTTTTTAACGGAGAATACAGTACCTGGTCTGTGAACGACTGGATAGTAATGAATTCGCCTCGTGAATGACCGAAAGCGCTCGCCTCGCGCATACGGATCCGATTCGTGATAAACGCTCCAGTTTAATTTCTGTAAGGCTCAACTGAGCGAATATTACGATCGAGTGCACAATTAGTGGAAACACGAGGAGGGAGGGAAGGGCTGACTGAACCAACTTACACCAGTTAAATGGGTCGATAGGCGATGTGTAGAGCACAAGCGAGAGAGAGCAGCGGCATTCACCGCCATCGCGTCAAAGAACTTCCAAAGTGGCCGCGTCGACGAGTCATTCGGATCGATTTCTTTCGTGATCAGCTCTTGTGAGTACGCCGCCGCCCAGCGGAAGAAGCTTTCGGCACTCTGCCACGAGATTTCAGCATGCTGTAAGTTCGGATCGATTTCTTTCGTGATCAGCTCTTGTGAGTACGCCGCCGCCCAGCGGAGGAAGCTTTCGGCACTCTGCCACGAGATTTCAGCATGCTGCAGATTGGGCCAAGCAGCGATCGTTAAGGCCTCTCCCCTTTGTCTGGCCTGACTTTCGGCGTGTAATGCATGCAATTGCCCCATTGAGCACAAGACGAGCAGCAGCTCAACTGGAATGCACAACTCAAGGCGCTGCTGCTTCCCTACGAGCCGATCCGACAGTAAATCCAAGTCGCCAAAACCGTAAAATAGCGGTGGGAAAATGGTGAGGAGGTAAGGTAAAGTCGGCCCATCGGAGTGTTTTACCGAGTGGTACCGTCGAATTGATAGTAGGAGCGGCAGATATTCATCAAAGAGCTCGAGCACGTCCCACAACGCACCCGGAGACGGAGCGTCAATAGGAAATTCCTTGAGCTTGAGCCGTATCTGCGTGCGTGCACCAGCCAGACGTCAACGAAATATATTCTCAGTATCAAATGATTCTCTCTCTCTCTCTCTTCACCTGCATCCGAAGGTCCGCGAATCTGCACGAGTCGAAGTAAAGCATACTGATTTGTTTCTGGGAGTGCCCACTAATTGTTAGATAGGACGCCCATAACTAGTTCTGGAAGGAGTACTTTCAACGAACCTCTAGAGCCGCTTCTTCCTGAGTTACGAGGTGGAAGGTTGGGAGTCGGCCGCTCCATAGTCGCGTATGCATCCACTTGGCCGACAACATGGCGCCATGCCACACCATCAAGTGGCCTAACGAACTCGTCGGCACACTGTAGACAAATGCGTATAGCAGACGAAAATACTCGCCCCGGATCAGACCAGTCCAAGTGTAGGGGTATTTTAGATCGAAACCAATAGAATGCGCTATTAGGATGGATCATTGGAGCTATAGGCAACTTCGGCAAAATATTGCGAGTGTTTGTTCTAGCGAGGTAAAGCCTGTATAACTTTACGGGGTGCGGTTGATGAGAACCGCTTCCAACAGCTTGTCGAGTTTCTCTTCGAGTCCCGCCACTCGATCCGTCAACACAGTGATTTCCTCCAAGCATGGAGCGTCCGTCATCTTCATCCGCAGCCGTGTCGTTCTTCTCCTCTTCCTCTTGTTCTTCCTGCGGGTTGCTGGAGGTAAAGATGGCTTTGAACGCCTTCGGGAACTCGAGACGGGCCCCCTAGAGCTTGCGGAGGAACTCGTAGAGCATGCAACCTTCGTTGCGGAAGCGATAGGTATCGAGAACTTCCTCGTCGCTCATCTACGAGGAATCGTCCCCCGTGTGCTCCACAGTACGGGTGCACTCTTCCCTCCGAGATCAGGTCTTCGCGCGTCAACTTGCGGTTGTCGAACTTGAGCAGCTCGAAGATCTCTACCTGCTCTTTCTCGTCCTCACTTGGCTTGATGAGTGCTGGATGGCCCTCTAGCAGCGCCACGGAAACGCCATTCTTCCTCCCCAGATACAGTAAGAGCAGATTGGTCCACAGTTTCTTGATTCTATTGGAGAGGAACCTCGTGAGGGCGTCTTCGTCCGCCTCTTTGTTCATGGCTTCGTGCGCGGCCATGACGATCGCCAGCATCAACGAGACTGATGTGCGAGCTTTCTCTCTGGACGTTCCAGGAAGAACATGCAGACTCCGCCTACCAGGAAGACGACGACAAGTACATAGACTTTGGTCACGATTGCTCGCGGTAGTCTGGGATCGAGTCTGTGGACGCCTTGAGCTGCATGGTCCCCGTGTTGAGACAGCTCGAAGAGAGACGTGTGACGGAAAACGCATCAACCTCGGCGTTGCCACGGTGACTCGTAGCCGCTTGTTGTAGTACTTGACCCATGATCCGCGCTCCTTCAGTGTCGAGATGACTTTGGCGGCCTCCGATGCATTGAGACGGATGTCCAAGAACTCGGACCAACTTGACGACTCACCGTCGCTGACGCAGGTTTGTAGAGCCCCACGAAAGCCTCTGTCGAGTCACAAGGCTCGAGAGTCTTTGGCGTCATCTCCAGCATCACGCCGCCCAGCACTTGATTCGCGTAGCCGATTCTTCCGTGTTCATAGTCTGGCAAGAGGGCTCCAGTGTGGTCGGTCGTGGTGAAGACGGTAGGGATCAAAGAGTCCGTGAGCCAGTCGTACACGTCGTCCACACTTTCGATGCTGTCATCGGCTTCAGGCGCCAACAGACTCGTCACAGCGTTCGACTGGATGAACATCTTCAGCGTGGGCTTCTCCGAGCCGACCAGCGAGCCGAAGATGATCAAGAGCAGCCGAAACGTAGCGCAAACGAGCAGCACGTGGGTCCAAAAAATACCTCTCGGGTTGGCACCCTACCGTAAATAACGGCGAACATGCAACGCACGGCGAAGATGCAACATTACCGCCAAATTACTACAAATACTGGTATGTTATCTTGATTTTAGTATGGGGTGAACTTTTTACGGCTTTTTACGAGTGAATGAACTTTTTACATTTTGACTTGAAAGCTTCTTTTTACGACGTTGCATCTTCGCCGTGATTTACGGTAAACTCGTCTAGGGCCTGGCCCGGCCGAATAGCGCTGTCACTCTTGGTGTCGCCGACAGCTTTTGTCTTGTCTGCATGTACGTCTGACGTTGTCGGTTCTGGACTAAGCTCCGCTGTTGCGGCACCGTCGACCTCGCCGATATCTTCGGTTCGATCAACCATGACTTCGCACGGAGAAACCTCAAGACTCTCGCCGTCTGCAGCTTGTTCTGAAGCAGGGAGCACCTGCACTAGGGGGTCGCACCAGCCTGGACGCTTGAGTTCTGCTTGCCACGTCTTCTCTACATGAGAAATGAAGCCACGGTAGCAAGAGGTTGCACTGACCACTAAATGCAACACGGCAGCAGGTTTCGCAACCGCTCGTGCTAAAAGAACTGATGGGGTTTTAATTTACTCGACTACAGTACAGTAGTGCAGTTTGGTTTGCCAAGCAAGCGTTCAACTTTTTAGATACACAGGCAAGCAGGGCTGCAACTTCGTCCTGGAGCTTCCGGTTCTGCTGTCGCCGTTGCTATTCCGTTTGGCTCGGGGTTTGGTCGCTTTGCTCGTATCGGTTGCTGAACTCGGCGCGAATTCACGGAGGAGGCCCTCATGGAGAAACAGAATCCATGCCTTGAGATTTCGGCATCTCGAAACGGATCGAATAACGCGGTTGGCGTAACGATCACCACCGCCCCGTCTTCTTTGTTCGGCTTCCAACTGATACAAATCCCGTTGCCTCGTCTTGAGCCCCCGGCATCAGTCGCGGGTAGACTTCCCCTTCCCAGGTGACGGATGTCGTATTTGAGCATTCCAACAACACTCGAAACCTTCGGAGTCGGTGTTGATGGGCTCTGTACACGCGAAGTGGCCACTCGTACGCGCCAGACGCATCACGCCCCTCCTACGGTAGACCGCAAAGGATTTCACCATTTGCTTGATCAGATAACTCTTACGAATTCCTCACTACTGATGCCCCCTTTGAATTAGTTTTCTTTTAGTCCTTGGTATAAATCCATCGCAATTTTCTAAAGTTAAATGCTCTAATTAGACTGTTAATATATTCCATAGGAATACGATTTGGAATATGGGCGGAAATAAATCCGTAACCTATCCGCAGATTTATCGGATTTTATTTTTTCAGTAGAGAACTTTAGCTTAAGCTGGAACATCTCTTCGACTTGGAACAAGGAAAAGCTAAAAATCTGGATAAAATCCAGATAATTGCGGATAGATTACCCGGAGGTGTTCCAACAACAGACGAAGGGCCGTTGCCCCACTGGAACTTACTTTTGGATCAACCACCAGCGGATTTATCAATACATGTACTCCAGAGATATTCGGTAGCCGTCCCTTTTGGATGGTGTAAGCAATGTCAAGATGTGCTGTAGGGTTCTGTTCATTACACTATCGTCGCCGCTCTACCCCGGCTGAAAGTCCTGCCCCGAACCTTCAAATACATGTACTCCAGTCGAACACGAACAACGAAGGGTGGGAGTTGGTTCAGTGGATGAAATATCCACTTGTAATTTATCCGTAATCTATCCGTATTTTACCCAGATTTTGCTTGGTCCAATCCCGAAGATATTCCAACAACTACGTCGAACTGGACATGGGGAAACTTTTATCCAATTCGTCGATTTTTCATGGCCACAAGAAATGAATGAATCCTCGCAGTCCTTGAATCGAGCGTCGCATTTATTCGCGTACAATAATGTGATCCCTCCAACAAGGCGCATAGCAATGGACAAACCTTTTTTATTTCTTTTCTTTCACAGCTAGTGATAATCCGCCTAGAACTCCGCAACAACGATGCTGGGGCATTGTTCTTTAGCCAGTCGAGGCGTCCAAATTTGCATAAGTTTAAAGCGAATTTTGTAAAACTAATGAGGCGTCCGTTATAGTTTCAACCTGAGACAAGTGAGAAGCTCGGTAAATTCATGCGCCATGTATTTATATTTTGACAGCAAGTAGAGCGAAGGGGTCCGTGAAACCTATTCCTGCTGTGGGTTTCATTTTTCAACAAGAGAGGCGACTGCAAATACTGCTCTCTGGTAATGGCGGTGCTGCCTGCTTCAGAGCAAGCCGCAGAGAGCGAGGTCCGTTTGTGTGACGTCATGGTTGATCGAACCGAGGATGTCGGCGAGGTGGATGGCACTGCGACTCTGGCGCTTGGTCCAGATCAGACGCTCTCCACCAGACACGATGAGAAGTCCAAAGCTGCTGATGAGAGCAAGGAGGACAGTACTGCTACACCAGACAAGGACGCAGCGACAGGGGAAGAAGGACTCGAACTGTCGCTCCAGGACGCATTTTCTGGCCTCTTCTTCGACCAGATCCTGCTCCTGTGTGCTACCTTTCGATTGCTCCTGACCATTTACTTCTGCGGCTGCATCGGCACGCTGATCGGCTCAGAGAAGCCCACACTACAGATGTTCATCCAGTCGAACGCTTTGACGACTCTGTTGCCTCCTGCTCTGGATACCAAGTTCAAGCAAGACTCGACCATCCAGTTCTATGAGGTTCACAGTGTAAACGACGTGTACGACTGGCTCACGGACACTTTGATCCCTACCGTCTTCACCACGACCGACCACACTGGAGCCCTCTTACCAGACTATGAACACGGAAGAATCGGCTACGCGAACCAAGTGCTGGGCGGCGTGATGCTGGAGATGACGCCAAAGACTCTCGAGCCTTGTGACTCGACAGAGTCCTTCGTGGGGCTCTACCAAACCTGCGTCAGCGACGGTGAGTCGTCAAGTTGGTCCGAGTTCTTGGACATCAGTCTCAATGTATCAGAGGCTACAGACGTCATCACGGCGCTGAAGGAGCGCGGGTCGTGGGTCAGTTACCACAGCAAAGAGCTCCGAGTCACCGTGGCCACGTACAACGCTGAGGTTGACGCGTTTTCCGTCACCCGCCTCACTCTCAACTTTCTCAACTCTGGGACTATTGAGCTCAAGGCGTCTACCGAGTCGATCCCCGACTACCGCGAGCAAGACGTGGCGAGCGTGTACGTTCTGGGTCTCGTGTTGCTGTTCGGTGCCATCTTCCTGCTCTATCTCGAACTCCCAGGGAAAGCGCTCGCTCGACAAGGCACGACAACAACAACACCAACCCCCGGCCAACGAGCCAAGTCGACGGCATATTCCATCGTCAAGGCCGTCTTCAAGTTCGGAGCCATCCCCGTGTTCTTCGCTCTCCTGATCCAAGCGCTCACCTTGGATTTCGACTCCGACTTGTCGTGGTTGGCGTACTCAACCGACTCGCAGGACAAATTCCAGGCTCTTAAGGAGCTTCTCGAGTCGCTCGACTGGGCAATCAACCGACTCGCAGGACAAATTCCAGGCTCTTAAGGAGCTTCTCGAGTCGCTCGACTGGGCAGTGGTCAAGCTCAATTGGCTGGGCATCGCTGGAGCCGTCACCGTCATTCAGCTGGGCTTCTTCGTCATCCGCCAGATGCGCTTCCACCCGCACCTAGATGTCTTCGCGCGCACCGTGGAGAACTCGCTTCGACGGTTCTTCGGCTTCTTCTTTGTCTTCATGATCATCTTCCTGGCCTTCTCGTTGATGGGGAACAGTCTCTTCGGCAAGCAGGTGCTGCAGTTCTCTACCCCGGGCAAGTCGATGGAGTCGTGCGTCAACATGCTCTTCGGCGAGTTCGACTACGATAATATCCGGGAGATCTCGGCGTCAGGTCTCTTCTACTGGGGCTACATGCTGGTGGTGAGTCTCGTGCTGCTCAACATGATGCTGGCGATCGTCATGGACGCGTACGGAGCCATGAACAAGGAGGTGGACAAGGGACTCCTCAGTAAACTCCTCGTCGAGAGGATTAAGAATTTGTGGGTCAATCTGTACCTGGAATTGACAGGAACAAAGCGCGGGGTTTTCATCGTGAAGCTGCCAAAGGACCACCCGGCTCGCGTGAAGCCAAGTGACGACGAGAAAGAAGCAATGGAGCGGTTTAAGTTGCTCAAGTTTGACGCCCGCAAGTTGTCGCGCGAGGACTTGATCATGGAAGGGAAGGTGCATCCGTTCCTCCTGCTTCAGGTGCTTGTGGCGATACGAAGGTCCGAGATGGATCGCACGGGTGACGGCGCCTCGTTTCAGGCAACGATACTCACGCCCACGTATCTGCGGAGGTTGTTCCCAGGCTGTGAGATTCAGGATGATGAAGTGCGAGCAACATTGCAGTTCCTCCAAGAAGGACTAAAGCTGTACCAATTCGTCAAGAAGCGCCAGGAGGTCAGCAGCAAATTCATCAACAAGTTGAAGGCAGCCTTAGCTGCGGAGGAAGAAGAAGCGGACGACACCGCAGTGCTGGCTGCTCGAATGGCACGACTCGAGGACAAACTTGACAAACTCCTCGCCAACCGCGACTAATAAGACTAAAAATTTCTCTAAACTTACACTGGACATCTCCATTTCCTTGATGTCAATCACAACTTAGAGAATAGGACGCATCAAGTTGCATTTCTTTCGGTAAGGAGAGGTATATATTCGAAGCTGATAACTAAGAATGCAGCGGGTACCCAAAAACCACTCGTTAGGTTGGGACTTTATCCGTGGTTAGCGCTCGGATCTCTTTGTGAGTCGCGTTCATCTCTTCCATCAGCTTGTGGAGATTCTGTTGGAGCTCTGCAAGCCGCGAGGCTTTCGACAACACCTTCTTCTTCTGGCCTTGCTTCGTCACGGCTTCGTTGAGCTCGAACCCCTCCCTGAGGAACTTGAACGTCTCGATCATCTCCTCTGGTGTGATCTCGGCACTTGGGAAGAGCTGGCGCAGAATCGCGGGAGTGAGCTTGGTCGTTCGCGTGAGTGACGAGTTCTGCTTGACCTTTGTCTGGAGCACGAGCAGCAGCAGTGGCGGGCGGAACTTGCCGTACGCGATCACATTGTCGTGCTCGAGCTTGTTGATGTCCATCTTCATGGCGTCAAAGTCGTCCACCGCCTGCTTGTTGTCTTCGCTGGGTCTGGTTCGAGCTTGATGTTTGAGCGGCAACCCCTTAATTTTGAGTACTTGAAGTATAAATTGAACGAGATAGCGGTGGATTCGGGAGATTCTGGACGCGAGCATCACGTTGATCTCTCCCTGGTAGCCGTCCTTGCTCATGCTCTTGTAGGTCCCCATCACAATGGCCAGCATCATGTTGAGAAGGATGAGACTCACGATGATCATGTAGCCCCAGTAGAACCACCCGGAGCCGCGGATGTCGTAGATGGTGCTGAACTCGAACGTCCCGAAGATCATGTTCATGCAGGACTCGCGCGACAACGCGGCGGTAGAGAACTCGCGCACGCGGTCGCCGAACAGGAGGTTCCCCATGAAGGAGAAGGTGATGAAGATGATGATGAAGACGAGAAAGAAGTCGCGGAACTGCCGCAGCGAGTTGCCAACCGTGCGAGCGAACACGTTGAGCTGCGGGTGGAAACTCAACTGGCGGATGGTGTAGAGTCCGAGTTGCAGCACTGCGATGGCTCCGACGATGCTGAGAGCGTTCGTCCAGGCTGCAACCTGATCCAGGGCTTGGACGACAGCGATTGTGTCGCTCTTCTTCTGCTCGAGCGATTTCCCGTAGACCTCAGGAAGTCTCAGCAGCTTCTCGTCGAAATCAAACGAAATCGTGACCGTCCAGAGAGTGGCGAAGGCAGGAAGCGCCCCAAACTTGAGGATGAATTCACCGATAAGGCCTAACATCTGGCGGGTCGTGCTCATCTTCATACGCTCGAGATCAATCGGGTCCGTCTGAGTGTTAGCAGAGGAATCGGCAATCAGAGGAGGTCTAGCGCTCTCTAAATACCGTAGAACTGCCCCGAAAAAAATGTAGGCGATCACTACGGGAATAATGGTGGTCCAGGTACGACCTCGGTAGTCGGGTATGGCGCTAGTACTCGACTCGACAGTGATGAGTCCAGTCCGGAGGAAATTGATCTTGAGTCGCGTGACGGTGAACACGCTCACTTCGCCGCTGTACGTAACAACAGTGATAGCAAGTTGCTCGGAATGGTAGTTCACCCACGTGCCGCTCTCCCTCAACGCTTCAATCGCACCTCTCGCCTCCTCCTCGTCCAAGTTTATCTCCAGAAACGTCCACGTCTTCCTTGACTTGTCGACGTACGTGCACATCGGATACAGCTGCAGTAGAACGAATTCGCTGTCGCAAGACTTGTACTCCCTCGGAGTCAGGTCCAGGATGACTCCCCCAAGCATGCGGTTGGCTAAATCCAAGTGTCCTCGGTGGAAGTCTGGTAGGCCGTCCCCCGTGTGGTCGGTCGTCACGAACACCGCGGGGATGAAGGTGTCGCTGAGCCAGTTGTAGACGTCGTCGACGCTGTTGATCTCGTTGAACTGGACCGTCCTGTCATGCATAGAGATGACGCTGCTGTCGGGCGCTAGAGTCGTGGCCACTGTCTTAGATTGAGTGTACATCTTCTCGTTGGGAGTGCCCGAGTTGAGCAACACGGCGAAGATGACGCAAAAGCCGACGGTGATGAACACCCGGAAGAGCGCCACACCGAGCACGTAGTAGTCGAACTCGAGCGCAGCGATGGCGTCTTCCACGAGCATCTCCAACTTGCTGTCGTCCGCTTCGGCGGGTTTGTCATTCAGACTCACGGCGCCGTTCGAGTCGCGCTTGGGCTTTTGGTCCATAATGTCACGCCAACGCCGGCGTCTCGTTGCCTTCTGCAGCTCCGCATTGAGATTGCCGACCGCCGCTTCGACGATGGCGTGGGCAGCGTTGGTATTGCTAGTGTTGGTATCAGTCTGTTGGTCACTCGCGTCGTCTGCAATCACCACGCTGCATGTTTCCACGGTTGGTGGTTCTTCCATTACGGCTGAGCTTGCTAGTTGAAGTACCACAAGAGGGAGATCGTTGGCGTTGCACTGCTGGTAGGCGCTTGAACGCTCTCAACTTAAGTTGATAAATGATCTGCTTGCGACCACGCAGAGGGACACTATCGCATTTCCGTTCAAAACGGACGGACGACATCGTTTATCTTTGTATGTCTCTGAGTGAGGAGCGAGTTGGGACCGCAGTTAACTAACTATAGCTGTCTCCTGTCTGGGATTGCACCTGCCAGTCCTACTAGCTGAAGCTCTCTCAAAGGACGCCTGAGCAATTCGATAGCCACGGATAATATCACACTGGGATTGAGCATTGGCAAAATAGAAAGAGAAGCAACCAGGTATTGCCTCTTGTGGAAAGCAGAAACTACACAGATCC
>JAIKVG010000532.1:0-12605 GCA_024679175.1 Phytophthora cajani
GTTAGATCAATACATTCGGCTACTATTCCGTGCGGGTTCAGCCCCCGCATCGCCGGTGTTCAACTTTGGTCTTTCATCCGGGATACACTACAACCAGCAAGCAAGACTGTCGGGGTCTCCTTAATCATGTAGCTGGACGATCTGCTGCCAGAGCTCGTAACCTGCTAGTTGTACCGCACGGTCCGCCGAGAGCTCTTCATATGGGACGTCCACTTCAACTACAGCGGAGGATGCAACGTTGTTATGAACGACGTAAGGAGGTACTCGACGCTGCAGCTCTGTAGCCAGAGCCTCTTCTCTTATTCATACGAAGTCCATTCGCACGTAGTTGCAGTATCTGCTCTAGTTTATGACGTCTGCTGCCGTGCGCTCAAGGCTACTCTCGTGCGGAAACGAAAGCGCGATAAGAGAGCAAGTCACTCACCTATCAGCAGGGGCGGAGCCAGGGTCAAAATAGGGGGGCGCATGCCCCCCTATTTTTTGGAGAAATTTTCCCGATTTTGGTAGATTTTCAAGCGATTTTGTCCATTTTTGGCCGTTTTCTCCCCTCCTGCCCCCCCCTGTTTTTGGAATGCCCCCCTATTTTTTTCGGGCTGGCAACGCCTCTGCCTATCAGCGAAAGGCCGAAAAAGGCTGGCTCGATTAAGTGCTAATTACCAGCGAAGTACCATAAAATGCTGTCAGAAGTATTCGGCAGGCCACAACCACGCACAAGAACAGTTTTTTTTAACTGTTCTATTAAAATAGCTTGTAATGTCCTGAAGTAGATAGGGGGGCAGTTTTCTTCCTGAACAATATTGACAATAAATAGTGGATATTGATGACCCCGCTACAGTACAATATTGATGCCCAACAATATTGCATTTTTCAATATCATTTTTATCTTCCGATCCCTGCCCTCCACTTGTGCACAATACGTCAGCCCGTCAGCAAAAGGAAGTAAGGGGTGGCGTTGAGTCCACCAGGATATTGTATGTACGTCGTATAAAGCTGTAAATGGACCGAGGGAGCTGGGGACCCAAGCTCCCTCGGTCCCCAGCCTGGGTTTCAGTTCTTACCTTACGCTACGACCAATTTGGCAGCGCTTGTCAAACTGCGCTTGGGGTTGCCCAGAAGCAAAATTGAATTGAACTGTAGCTGCCTATTGACAACCGATAATAGTGTCATTTACAGAAGAAATCCCTGGTATTAAGGTCGCAAACCTTGTACATACTTGTGAATCCGTTACGCAACACGCTGAGTGCGTCCTTAAACCCAGGTTTATGATTATTGTTGATCAGTAGACGAACTCATCAATGGCGACCATGGCAGACTCGTGTTCGGTCTCGGGACGTGCGCACTCAATACGAATGAAGGAAACATCGTGACCCTCCTGCACAACCCCTGTTTGATCAGCCTCGCTTTTTTACATCCCCTCCAATAGTTACAACAGGCATCATGGATCGGCGAGGCAGCAGGTCGGTCTCGAATGAATCCTCGATAACACTTGCACTGTGACAGGCTTGATATAGCGGGGCCATGGGATACAGGGGGCATCAGTGTCGCTGAGGCAGGATCCGCTCACGTTGGCGCACTTCGGGTTTTGCGGTATCGAGAGGAGACTCGCTTCCGAGAGCAAAAGCAGGGGAGCGGCGCACAGGGCACAAAGCACTCATGACCCCGAACCAGTACGAAGGAGGCAAGGGGGTGCGCACGCCGGTAAGCACACCAGCGATACACGACGCGCACTACCACGACGATACAGGGCTGCACCTCGAAGTCACGACCCCAGGCGTCGACAGCAAGAAGGACGACGAAGACATCCCCCTGGACAAGAACGGACGCCCCATGGTCAAGTTCTTTCGGTGGCGCATGAGCCGCAGGAAGCGGCTGTGCATCATCGTCGGACTGATCTTGCTGCTGCTCCTAATCGTACTGCTCTTGGTCTTCCTCGTCATCATCCCCGCCATCATCCAGCACTACATGAACGAGGTGGTGCTCACCATTAACTACATGGACGTCACGAGCATCCCGAGTGACACGGAGATCGACGTGACCTTCAGTGTGAACCTGCAGCACGACGTGCCGGTCTCAGCTACGACCAAGGCGATGACCGCCTCGTTGATCTACAGCGGTGTGACGTTCGGCACTGTGGGTATCGAGGCGCTGGACATCAAGTCGGGCAAGCAGAACTACAATTTGACCATGGACACGAGCATGGTGATCTCCGACTTGGACGGATTTAACGCTATGGCGGAGGCGATGATGGAGGACGAGACGGTTCCGATCTCAGCCAAGGCGGAGGTTGACGCCCACGCGATGGGTCTGTCGTTTAATAACCTGAACTTTGAGCGGACGCTGTCGCTGGTGGGTTTCAACAAGTTCCAGACCTTGGATCCGGAGGTGCAGCACATCGACTTGTGGGGGTGCAGCGACGGTGTGTACGAAATGGACGTCAACGCGTCGATCAACAATCCGTCAGCCATGGGGCTGCAAGGCATCGGCGCGCTCAACATGAGTGTCTACTACAATAGCAGCTACCTCGGCTATGCGTACTCGGAGAAGCCGGAGCTCGGAATGCCGCGAGGTCAGAGCAACCAGACTTTCCGCGTGGTCATGTCGGAGGACTCGTCGGCGCTCGAGGGCGTCATTACAGGCTTCTTCAGCGGTGGCATCGAAGTGAACGTCCGTGGTGACAACCCGTACTCAACCGAGTACACGCAATTCAAGGAAGCCATCAGCAAGGTTAACATGACAGTGGAGTACGACGACGGACTCAACAAGGTCTCCTTCAACACGTCGTGCGTGTCCAGCTTCCTAACGGTGCTAGGCTACTAGGCAGCATTTCCACCCGACGAAGCGTTCATAATAAAAGTCCAGAGTCCGATTCATTTGCTCTCGTTGTTGCCAGCACACGTCCAGTCTAGTCGAGGGTAGTAACCTCAATTGGCACATTCGCACATCAAAACGTAGGCAGCGTCAGGGTGTCGTCAGGAGCTAAGGCGTAAATGCGATAGAGCCCAAGTCTCGTTGGACTCGAGTCATTTTCCGCCGTTGTTCGAGCGGACACGGTAATGGGCTCAAGAAGCCAGCGCTGCTGCCGTCCATTTCGTTTCAGCCCCGAACAAATGCACTAAAAGTGGACAGAACCGAAGCGACCTGAAGCCCACCTCCTCCATTTCAATACTTGCCACGACTGTCGAAGATCGATCGAGACAGGCGGGAATTCCACAAGAGATGTCTAGAGAGCACGAGGACATGGTGGCGACGTCGCCCAACACGCAGGTGGCGTACCGCGAACCGTCCTCCGTGCGACTTCACGTCGACGGAGCAAGCCTGAAGGAGCGGAAGGAGAGCGAGGGCCCCGACGTAATGCTCGGGCCGGACGACAAGCCGCTGAAGAAGTTCCTGTGGTGGTACATGACCAAGAAGCAGCGCGTGCTCGTTATCGCGGGGCTTGTGCTGCTGTTGCTGGTCGTGTTGCTCCTCATCGGCTGGTTCGCCATTATCCCGGCCATCATCCGTCACTACGCCAGCAGTGTGCAGATGACGCTCAACTACATGGACATCGTGGACATTCCGGACAACTCGACGCTCACCGTGGATCTGAGCTTGAACATCCAACACGACGTGGGTATTGCTGCGATAACGGACAACACGACAGTCTCCCTGCTCTTCGGTGGGGCCGTATTCGCCACGCTTCCCTTCCCCGGACTCGACATCAAGACTGGATCGCAGGACTACAATATCACCATCGACGCCGACATGCCGATCACTGACCAGAGCGTCTTCAACGCCATGTCGGATGCCCTCATGAACGAAGCCGAGATCACGCTGACGGCCACCGCATCGCTCGATGCCCACGCTTTGGGCATGTCCTTCAGTGACCTCAGCTTCGAGCGGGATCTCCCTCTCGAGGGCTTTACAGGCTTCAGCGACCCAGAGCCCGTGATCGAGAACATTGAGTTCACTACTTGCACCTCGTCCGAGTACCTGATCAACATCAATGTGACTCTGGATAACACGGCGCGAATGGGGCTGGACGGGATCGGAGCACTCAACATGAGCGTGTATTACGGCCAGGAGTACCTCGGCTACGCGCTGTCGCAGAAGCCCGAGCTCGGCATTCCTCGCGGCGTGAGCGACCAGTCCTACCGCGTTACTGTGGACGCGAGCGCGGTCTCCATTTCCAGCATGGTGCTGTCTGCCTTGGCGGGCAGCACGCAGTTCTATATCGTGGGGAACAACCCGTACGTCACGACGCATGGCCAATTCATCGAGGCGCTCAACAACGTCAACATGAGCGTCCCATCAAGCAGCGGGTCGCTCTCCAACATGAATTTCGGCTCGTCCTGCAGTCTCGTGTCGCTGCTGTCGTAGACGGTGGCAATTTACCCCGACTGCAAGGGATCAGTGATCATGCCAGGCGGAGCATGCGGTCACTTGCAGCGTGGAAACCACTTGCTAACGTGTTAATCTATGCATCGCGCCAATTTGATTTTATTGCGATGTTGTCGTCACAGCCTGAGCCTCCGTCGTCTTGGTGGCAAGCACAGCTGAAAAGCGAAAGACCAGCGTGACATTTTCGCTTGGATCTACAGTACTCGTGTGAATAATTCGTGAAGACGAGTCTCATTGAAAAGCTCTCTAGCTTGTAGCTGTTCCTCCCACACAGGTTCACGCTTTCAGCGGTCGGATGAAACTTTGATTACTTCGAAGTACATGTAGCTCGCATCACTTGAACGTACCGAAGCGTGCTCCCGGACGACGGATGGAGTTCACCAACACGCTGTCCATGGCGTGCAGAGGCGTGCTCAGACAGACTACCGACACCAGCGCCTGTGCTGTCGTATGCGGCTTTTCACGATTGCATTGTGCTGCAGATAACCCCACGCATGCGGAAGTTGACCCACTACGGTACACGATGGAAGAGTCTTACGTACTACGACGGCTGGCGACAAGAGATTGCTGGTGCAGGTTCGAGTCAAGTCTTGGTACATGTATAATACTACCGTCTCGGGGCTATCCCCTTTTGCTGCAGAGATGAAGGCCGAAGAAGCTGGGTGGAGACGAACTGACTTTTATTACCGTACAAGCCGTGCTCGCTTCGCTGTGCTAATGGCTACCGTGGTCTAATACATTGCTTCTCTACGCGAGGAGCGACAGGATGTTGCACGAGGTGTTGAAGCCCAGGCTCGCGAGGCCGTCCGTGTAGACGATGCTCATGTTGACCTTGCTGATGGCCTCCTGGAACTGCGTGTACTGCGTCGAGTACGGGTTGTCGCCCGTGATGTAGAACTGCGCCTTCTTGGCCACGACGCCCAGAGCCATAGCCTTGAGCGCGGTCGAGTCCTGCGGCACCGTGGCGCGGAAGAGCTGCACGCTCTCGCCACGGGGCAGACCCAGCTCGGGCTTGAGCGACTCGGCGTATCCCAGGTAGCTGTCGGAGTAGTACAGGCTCAGGTTGAGGGCGCCGATGCCGTCCAGGCCCATGGTGGCCGGGTTGTAGAGCGTCACGTTGATGTCCATCTGGTACACGTCGTTGGTGCAGCCGAACCAGTTGATGTAGTCGATCTCCGGTGCCGGGTCACTGAACTGGTTGAAGCCGTTGATGGGCAGCGTGCGCTCGAGGCTCAAACCGCCGTAGGTCAGGCCCAGGGCGTGCGCCTTGATGGAAGCCTCGGCTCCCAGCTCCACCACGGCGTCCTCCACGAGGCCCTCGGCCATGAGGTTGAAGGTGCTGACGTCCGTGAGCGTGAGCGTGCCGTCCACCGTGAGGTTGTAGTTCTGCTCGCCCGTTTTGATGTCGAGGCCCGGGATGACCACGGAGCCGAAGGCCACGCCACCGTACAGCAGCGAGGCCGTGATGTCGTCCGTGGTGGCTGCGATGGCGATGTCGTGCTGCACGTTGAGGCTGAGCTCCACGGTGAGCGTCGAGTCGCTGGGCACACCCTTGACGTCCAGATAGTTGATGGTGAGGTCCACCGAGTTGACGTAGTGCTGGATCACGGCCGGGATCACGGCCAGGAACACGACGAGCAGGATCACGGCCAACAGGATGACCACGAGGCCGCTGATCAGCAGGATGCGCTGCTTGCGGGTCATGTGCCACTTGAGGAACTTGACCAGCGGGCGGCCGTTCTTGTCCATGGGCACGGCGAGGTCGCCGTCGTCCTTCTTGCTCTCGGCGCCGGGCGCCGACACGTCGAGCCGCAGCGCGGTCTCGTCATTGTAGTGCGCGCCCTCGGCCACGGGCGTGTGCACCTTCTCGGCGTACTGGTGCGGCGTGCTGCTCATGCTGCTGTTCGTGCTGTCCAGTGGGCGGGCTGCTGTCTCTCGAGGGCGCAGAATGCAAAGTGACCGTGCCCAGGCCACCGTCCCAGGCCACGAGCTGCGGGCGGTGCCTTGAGCTGGGTCCCTCGCCCGTATGTCGTCACCTGTCAAGCGTGTCAACCTGCCCGTTGCTAACACGGGTGATGGGCGAACCCCCGTTTCCCTGAAACTGTGAAAAGCTATATGTGATAGCAATTTTAATCCTACTAAAACTCAAAACTAGATACATTAATATGCAGCGTCTAACGAGTGTTTTAATCTAAAGGTTTACGACAGTCTTTAGCTAGATATTAACTATCGCAATAGAGAGGCAACGTACTGGCCGAAGCGGTCCCCAGATCCGCAGATGAGTCGATTTTTCTGATGTGCCTCAGCGGAGGGACTTCAGGATGAAGTTTAGGTGGCACTTGTTTAGATCAACAATACCCCTGCGAAAGCCAGCGGGTATTTGCCAGCTACTGTGCCTAGCTTGGCGCGGCGGCGAGTTAGCACGCCACGCGGTGGTGTCGATTACCAGGATCGCACAGTATCATGTGTCGAGGTTCTCAAGGCGTTGGTGCTGGAGCTGTTTGACAGCTCGGCTATTCGCAGCAGCAGCAGCAGCATTTCTCGCGAAACAAAAATTATAACTTAGCCCTGCCCCCAAACTGAAGCTCTCTGTATCAGATTGGCAAGACCACCGCTGCGGCCTAGCGGTCGATACTGTAAATTCTCTTCTCACTGGGCAAGGCGTCCGGGCCGCTCTCGCGTCACGCTGCGACTCGCTCCAGGGATGCGGCTCATTCACGCCCACCGAATGACACAATCCCGGCCGCATAAAAACCTAGGGCGACGTCGATAAAACCTCGTCCCTGGCTTTAGTGGACACATGAACGTACCACATCAGGTGTAGGTAACGCTTACAATGGTTTCCATTATCGGTCAGGTCATCGGTCTTATTTGTCCGTATCCGAAGCCGTCACTATCCGATCTGCTGATCCGCTCGCTCGAAGCACTGGTGCTGGCGGCCGATCAGAGCACCTGTGCCATCTCTTGCCGACACCGCTGCCCGCCTGCCATTCCACTGGACAGGTCCGTCTCGCACTCGCCGCCGCCTACAGGAACTCGACTGCCGACCGAAGATGGAGGACGAGAAGCTCATCCGGCTCCATGACATGCTCTCCAAGCTGCGCCCGGGCGGCAAGAAGGTGGGAAGCCTACGCTGGTTGTTGATTGCGCCAATGCGCGAGTCGGCGGCGTCTTTACAGGAGGAAACCATGGAGACTGAACGGAAGTGCGCTTGCGTGCCGGATGTGCTTTTGTAGGGCGGCCTGGGCTTCGCGTCGCTGGGCGGCAGGAAGGGCGTCAAGCGCTCGGATGGATTGCCCAACAACGGCCTCTACTCCATGTTCGTGCGCCAGGGAGAGGGTACCTACCAGCACAAGCACTGGGAGGAGGATAAGGAGGATGGAGACGAGGAGCAGCAAGACGTGAGCGAGAAGAAGGCCAAAAAGGACAAGAAGAAGAGCAAAAAGAAGGCCAAGAAGGACAGCGACAGCGAGGAAGAAAGCGAGGAGCTCTCGAAGAAGGAGAAGAAGCGCCTGAAAAAGGAGAAGAAGGCCAAGAAGAAAGCCAAACGCGCTGCGGAGGAAGCCGCTGCCGCCGCCGAGTCCGAGGCTGAGGAGGCTCCTAAGAAGAAGAGCAAGAAGCGGAAACTGGAGCAGGCCGAGGAGGACGAGGACAAGGCCGCCGCTGTCGAGGACGACAAGGAGGAAGCGGCCGTCGTCAGCGCCGAGGAGGACGCGCCCAAGCCCAAGTCCAAGAAGGACAAGAAGAAGCACAAGAAACAGAAGCGAGAGGAAGCCGCCGAAGAGGAGGAGAAGCCCAAGGAAAAGAAGGAGAAGAAGGAGAAGAAACACAAGAAGAAGAAAACCAAGCACTCCGAGTAGGGCAGGATATCTTCGAGGACTGAATGGAGGGGCTCGCGCACATAGAGGAGAACCGCGCCGGCTCGCTTTGGCAGCAAAAATTCACATTGCATTGAGATTACAGCATCGGTAAATGATTCTGGTGTCTACAATGCTGTGCCTACTTCCTAGCTCTGGACTGCGCGCGGAAGGCCGCGGTTGCCTTCTGCTCGCGGCAGGTTGCGATTTCTAAGAGCATACTGAGGTGCATCACGCGGTCCTCTAGCGTTTCGAGCTGTTGGAACCGGTCGGCGTGCAGCTGGATGACGGTCCAGCCCAACATCTCGAGGTGCCGCGCCTTCAAATCCACAAATCCAAAGGTTTTCGGATCCTTGTCTTCGTTGTCGGGCTCCAGTGCCTGGTAGCAGTCTGACGGGTTGAGTTCAATGGCGATCTTCTGCCTCGGCGCCACTACATCGAGGTAATAGCCCGTCTCCGTCGCGTACGAGGTCTCGTTTTGCATTCCGATCTCATCCAGCGCAGTAGAGACAAGGTGGTGCAGGCGGAAGGAAGAGCTCTTACCCTTCTTCTGGTGGGCGTCGAACACGCGCTGGCACTCATCCTGCAACGCCGGTGACAATCGAAACTCGCTGGGTCGGTCGTAGAGCTCACAATCCAGATGAACTTGGTACAGCTTTGACTTGAGGACTCGAAGCTTGAATGGCGGCTTATTCAGCTTATCCAGTGCGCCCGAGTTAACCTCCTTGAACATTCGGCGAAATAGGTCCTCGTCGAAGCTCTCTACGAACAAGAAAGATCGAGCAAGCGGGACAAGCACCTCTGCGGCTCGCTGTTTGTCCTCCACACTTGTGTTTTCGGCGTCTAACTCGGCCAAAATCGACTTGCTTGTGGCTCGCAAAGCCTCCACAACCCAATCCTGCCTGCGGCTTTCTCTCGGCAGCAAGTGGGCTACTGCCGTGACCACCATGCATGCCTCATGCGCGCTAATCTTCGGGTTTGCACTTTGAAGCATATAAACAGTCTGCGCCGCAACAGGCCTGATACAGTGCGCAGGCAGAACAGGGTAATTAGCTGGCGTTACCACAAAGAACTTGATCCGAGTTGACGTACTGCAAAATCGATGTGCGACCCACACCCAGACGCATTAGCGCTGTCGTAAGATTGGACATCGCACTTCCCGTTTTGAAGGCGGCAATGCCGAAATTCACCAGCTTCTCAGTCTCGTCGATCAGCTTCCAGAACCTGAATACAATCAACTAACATGAGATACAAAATCCAGCGGACTTCCGACTCCAGCGCAGCTCACCTCTTTGTATCCAAAGCGTTAGGCTTGGCCGACCATTTAGGGAACAAAGCTGGTGACGGAATTGCGAGTAGATCATCTTCAGGCGCTTCCGATTTGCTCGAATTGTCGATGTGACTGACTGTCTGTTACCGCACAGACAACAAGGCGGTTAATAATCAACCAGCACGTCAGTATTCAGGGTTCTTACCAGCAAGTTGGCTCGCGTCGTTCGCGTTGCCACGAATCGGCCAGCACGATCGATCGCCGTTCGGATGTTGTATTGGTTTAAGTCGAACACCTGTAGCACAACGAGAGACAGTTAGCCTAGCCTGTACGAATCTAGTCTTGATTTCAAGCACACTATAGGAAAATCATCACGCACATTTTCATCCACCATTCGCAGCAGCTCTTGCAAGTCCTTCGCCATCAGCAGTTTGCGGTTCAGCTGTGCGTTGTCCGAGGTATACTCCTGGATGTTGTCCACTCGGCGGATCTGCAACAAGTCCTTAAGTTTGGGCTGCGTCTCCGCCATCAGGATGAGCTCTGACCACATCGTAAAACTGAGCAGCGAGGAGGGGTATCCTGACAGTGAAATCAACGGCGACTGGTCCTCCGGCATTTGCACCGCCACGCACGACGAGCTGAACAGGACCTTGTCCGACGAAAAGATCCGCGCCAGCGTGCCGACCTGGTAGTTGCACTTGATGCACAGCATCTTGTGCTTCCTCCAGCTCGAATCCTCCTCGTCCACCGAGTCCTCCGGGAACAAATTCTTCAGAGGTTCGTCCGTCGCACTGGATACGTGGATCCCATTCCTCCTGTTCGTTGTGTCATCCAGCAGCAATTAGCTACAACTCCTTAAAGAAAACTATTAGAGTGACGATGTAGACCCGCACCATTTAAAGAAGACCAGGTCCTTCGTAGCGCTCAGCGTCGTGTTGCACTTGCCGCAGACCAAGCGAGGCGCGGATTTGTCGTCCGTGTCATCCATGGCCGCGGATTCGCTAGGTGTGGGGTACGTCGCGCTGAACGAGAAAGTACGTCGGTTCGGCGCCGCATATTCCGGCGCGAGGGCTTGAGGTCGCAGTGGTTTCAAGGAGCTTCGGCGCGCAGAGGCGCCAGAGCGCGGCAACCGCACGCGCATCGCTCGCATTTTGCGTTCTGGTGATGACTGGATGTCGCACTAATAAAATGTTGCGCGAAGAATGACGGTCGATTTACACGCACATTCGTACGACGCGGCCGTGGTGTTGACTGCAATATTGGATTTTGTATGGACAAGATGACGAGTATTTTGCTCTAGGATATCTAACGGACTCTAGGATGTGGGCGACGGCACGACGTAGAGGAACTCCTCATGGCTCTGCGAGCAGCTCGCGGAGCAACTGTACACGATGAGACTAAGCCAGTCCATGCCACCTCGAGGCGCGACCGCTTTCGGAGCGTCGCCTGCGCTGCCGTCAGACTTTTGTTGCAACGGAGTGTCGGCTGCTGCGAACTCGTCCACCTTGAGGAAGTAATTGATCGTCGGCGTCAGCTGCATCTCGAACGAGCGTTCTTCACCGCATCCTGGGCAGTTTGGCACCTTGAGGTTCTGCGGGATCACCACAGGCCATAGCGGCTCGCCGCCGTAGTCATAGCGAAGGCACTGCAGTGGGCAGCGGCTGATGCGCTTCTGGAATCGCAGCAAGTAACGCTGCCCTGCAGGAGTTTTCTCGTACGACTCTCCAGTTGAAGCGGCAGCTCCAGCGGACGGGGCGCCCGCTCCCTTCTTCTTTGTGTTCGAAATCACAGTGCGCAGGTCTCCGATATCGGTGGACTTCTCCTCTTCCTCCTGCCTCATATACTGCTCGAGTAGTTTGTTCTCGTGCGCGAAATTGTGCTCCGCTGTGTAGTCTTCATACGGCTCGTCGATAACTTCAATAGGCAGCGCTGGAAAGGCATTCTGCTTGCCCACTGGGACCGTTTTCTTTACCGTCTCCGCCTTCTTTGGCGCTGGAGCCGCCTTGGTGGTCTTCGCGCTAGTCTTCATAGCGTCATCTCTCTGCTGCAGAAGTGCCTCTAGATCCACAAGATCAGCCGCCGGGGTCTGCGGCTTGCTGTCGTCTTCATCGTCACTCCAGTCGCTGTCATCGCTATCCGAGCCCCACGCGAGCTTCACCTTATCCACCTGATCTGCAATCTTTTCCACTTTCGCTGACACCGGCACTTCCTTCACCGGCTCCACTTGGTCACGCAGTACTCGCCAACTGCCGGGCGTCTCCGTGCAAGCCACTGAGTTGCATCCGAAGACATACAGCGTCCGGTCGGTCTCCACTGGAGCGTACACTTGAGCGACTAGGAACAATCCTTTGCCGCACTTTGCACACGTCAAGCTACTGGCTTCCGATGGCGGCTCCGAGTACCAGGCCTGATGAACAAGCACATCAAACGTCGCAAGGGGCCAATGTGTCAGCAGCAACATCCAATACAAAAACAGTGAACCAGCCAACAACGGTTCTTCTCCAATACCTACCGGGTTTCCTCCTGCCTTGCACACATAGGGCGATGCGTTGTCCACGCTCTGGCGCTCCTGGATCGTGCCCAGCAGCACGACGCGCTCCTCGTCCATTGCTTTCAAGTCAAAGTGTCAGAATCGTTTCGATGGCAAGTTGTGTTTCGTACTTAAATGAAAATGCATCATGGTGATTGGCTGAAAATCGCGGTATCGCACGGTCCTCACGTCCGAACCGGGGCAGGATCGATTCGAGCCAGGAAGAGTAGCGCACGCGACGAGCAGAGCACCATGAGCGACAAGAAGGAGATCCCGTCCGAGTACCGCATCTCGGAGAAGTGGGACAAGTGCCTGGAGAACTTCACGCTTTACTTCGGCGCCGGCCTCGTGGCTGGCGGCCTCACGTCCCTCGTGCTGGCGCGTATGTTACCTCGACGCTTAGGTCCCAGGAAGCTGACCAAAGGAAAGAACCGGCAATTGACACGAGTGTTTTTTCTCTTTGCATTTCAAAGGTTCTGGTGCGGGCCGTGGACTGATCACGGGTCTGGGCGCGGGCTCCGGCGCCGGCTCGAGCTGGACGACGTGCCAGCTGGCGTTCGCGGGCAAC
>JAIKVG010000533.1:0-12596 GCA_024679175.1 Phytophthora cajani
GGTTCTACTCAGCGCTCTGTACGACGCTGGAGGTGCAGACGCTGGCGGAGGAGGGCAAGCTCGAGCAGGCGTGGCAGAGGCTGAGCGAGAGCAAGGAAGACCTGCAGAGGGCGGAGCGAGAGCTGAGGAGCAGCAACTGCTGGAGGCGTACGCAGAGGATCGAGCGACGAAGGCTCATGATGGAGCTGGAGCTCACGTACAGGCTCAAGAGACCGGGAGAGGAGATTTCGGTGGGTAGAACAAGGTAGAATACCGGAAGTGCGGGAGTGGACTCTGATATCTTTTTGCTTGTGTAGAATGTGACGCAGCGACTCACGACCGCACTGCAGGTGAGTCATCACGACCCTCAGCCCGCTGGGGTGACGACGGAGGCGAGGAAGGATACGTACCCAACCACGTTGAAGTACGTAACTTGCTCGGTGGGTGGGTCATTGGGAGGATGTAGTGTACTTATGCGTGCTTTTCCGATGATTTTAGTGCCGAGTTACTGGACCTGGACACGATTATTCGAAACAAACTGAACCTGGTGAAATTTAGCGATGTGGGAGGCACGGATCTCAGCGGGATCCTGAGAGACTTGGACGTCTACGGTCGTGAGAAGGCTTTCCAGCAGATCTGTGCGTGGGGCGAACCAAATTGGAGGCTGCTAACAGGCTTTCTGGACAGCTACCCATTCGAGTTCGCGGATATCCCAGGGTTCGTACCGATGTAACAAAATCTGCGCATGAATTGGGGCAAATGTGATGTTGTGTGAATGCTAGGTATCTGGACATTATTGTCAAGGATGTCGAGCGGAAGAAGGAAACCGACAAAGACTACACTTTCAACTTCAGGGCTGTGCACAGCATGTTGTCGTTCCAGCAGCTATTGGAGTGCGCACGAAAGGCACCTGATCTGTTTCGCAGTAACTACGAGTTTGCAGTTCGTGGAATTCAGCTACTTCGTGCTGCTGCTGATGTCGACAACGCACAGTGCTCTGATCTACGAAGCGAAACGCTGAACATGAAGGAGTTGCAGCACATCGCGACATATTTGGAGTTCTTACGCGACTTTACTCCGACGGCAGTAAATAGGATTCGCGTGCTGATACTCTACCGAAAGCTGGAGCTGTTAAATTTGATGTCCTGGAGGAACCCAAATGCCGTGACCGAGCTGCTTAATGCTCTGGTGGAGTATGTGCAGATCGCAGGCGGAGTTACGTTGGGAGCGTTATACGGTCTTCACGCATTCGGTGGTGTGTGTGGGTTCACTACCGTGTCATCAGCGAGTCACGAGGCAATGATCCGAAAAAGTCTAAAAACACTTTGGTCATCTGAAATCGATGATGCTGCTGTATTCAATGCACTTCGCGTCAACTTGGAGGACGATTTTATGGTTGCCCAACACGCGCTAACGATGATAAGACTAGGCAAGGGCGAGTTTTCTGAATGGACAGCCAAACTGAAGGACAAGGGCCACAAGCTGTCGAGTCAGACCAGTACGCCAAGTGTGACTTTCTGCGAGTCTAACCCGAGCTACTTTTTGCCTGAGGATTCGCTGCGAGTTTTTGTCCACACCCGCAACGTGAAAGCGCTGACAGCTCATTTATATGAAATTAAGACCATGGAGTACTACTCGCGTCTTCGTCGTGAGATCAAAGGCGACATTTGCCTCGATGGTTTGCTGCCAACCGAGGAGCAGGTGATTGATCTGAGTCACTTGACGCCATGGCAAGAAGCCCGAGTTCCGATCGAGTTTCTCGCTACGAAGAATGCTCAGCGTGGTGTGTTTGTGGTGGAAGTTTTCGAGAAAGGAATAACCTGCAGGGCAATCTTACGGAAGGGATTTCTCCGCCATGTCGAGCGCATCACGACCCGAGGGCACGAGTTTACAGTCCTGGACGAGCGTGGAAACCTTCTTCGTGACGCTCAAGCACTCGTACTGAACATGAAGTCGGGGGGCAGTCGGGCTCAGCAACCTTCTTCGTGACGCTCAAGCACTCGTACTGAACATGAAGTCGGGGGGCAGTCGGGCTCAGCACGGTCGCGAATACTCACCGGACGAAAACGGGTGCATCAACATTCCATTTCGCCACCCGAACGAGGAAAGCTCAACGGACAAGTTTGCTATCGCGTTTCGGCTCGGGTCATTTGGCAGTTTTCATGGATCCTTCTCTTACGGACAAGTTTGCTATCGCGTTTCGGCTCGGGTCATTTGGCAGTTTTCATGGATCCTTCTCTTACTTGGCTGAAGCATTTGACGTGGACATCGACATGCACATTGACAATGAGCAATTGCTTCCTGGTTCCACAGCCCAGCTTGTTGCGCGTCCACGCTTGCTTGTTGCAGGCATTGCGACAGGAGAACCGCTGGAACTGCTTATTGATGTAAAGCTGGTCATTGAGCATGACCTTGTCAACACTAGCAACGTCGGCTCGAGCTCACACAAGGAAGTTCTGTCATTTGAATCCATGCGGCAGGTTGTAAGCCATCCACCAACTTTTGAAATCCCCATGGATGCCAAAGGCTTCCGCGTCACGCTCACTGCTCGTATTTTACGAGAAGATAGCGAGAGCCCGGTTGAAACTAGTAATTTGCCACAGGTGACTGACTCCAAGCTTTTTGATGTGCAACGGGTTAACGATTTTGATGGCACGTACACCGGTCATTTGGTGCGGAGACCACTACACCCGGAAAACCCGTATGGACCAAGCGAGTTTCGCGTATTTGTGCTGGGTCATAACGGAGAACCAGTTCCGAATGTGCCCGCTGATTTCATCATCAAGCATGTGCACTCTGGAGAGTTAATCAAGACGACACTCCAAGCCGACACGTCAGGGGAGATCAACCTCGGCGAACTTCAAGATGCCGAGCGACTAACGGTGGAATTCGGTGCTCGCAATGGATTTGCGAAGTCGTGCAGTTGGGAGTTGCCGAATTTGCGCTCGTACCGACCGCAGATTGTGAACTGCGCGGTTGAAGAAACTGTGGAGATTCCGATTCCTTTCGCATTTTCGACCAAAGTGGAGGCATGGCTACAAGATAAATTGGTGTCAGTTTGCGAAGTCGTGGATGCCGTGCTCCAAAATGCAGCGCATTGTTCAGCCATTGAAGTGGTGAAGAATAAGCTGGGCTGCCCTGTTTGCATTGCTGTTCGAATTAGGCAAGCTGGAAAATATGTGAACAGCCATTGATGTGGTAAAGAATAAGCTGGGCTGCCCTGTTTGCATTGCTGTTCGAATTAGGCAAGCTGGAAAATATGTGATCTACCTCCGACCGCTGAATCTAAAGTATCCCGTCACAGTGTGCGAGAAGAAGAATATGCAGGTACCTCTACCGCTTGGCTTGATCATTCAGCCAACGCAAGTTCTCCTCGCTACGCGAACTCTGCCTTTAACAATTTGCTCGCAGGAACTCAAAGCGGAGGGCGAGCGTAAATTGGTGTTGGAGGTTCAGCTCCGGAATGCTGCTAGGAACTCCACTCATGTGCTGGTGTCACTGAAGAACTTTTTGGATATGCGCACGAAGAAAGTGAGCGAGGTGATTGTGGCCGATGGTTTGAAGCCTGTTACGAGTTCCGGAGTCACTCTGCCGCGACTGTCATTCCATGCTGCTCCTCTTGAAAACGACTTTCTCAAGATGCGCAAAATTAGTGACGAGTACGCCTACATTCTTCAGAGGCGAGCGCTGGTTTCTGCAAACCACAACTCTCTAATTTTTCTTGGATCCTCTTCGCTGCCCAAACCGTCGTTAATCCAAAACCCCCATGTTGTTGGTGAGTCAGACATGGAAGTCGTGACTGTGGAAGCGGGTGACAAGGTGACTGGATTTAAATCTGTGGCAGCACAAGGCATTCAGTCTGCAGGAGGCTTGCGGAAAAAGATGAAGAAAATGCGATCTTCTCGTGGACGACGTGCAGAGCTGATCCCAAGTATATCGTTTGTTGGTCAACAGTCCTTGGTTGTTGCCTCATCGGACGTCAGCGCGGATGGTCTCCTTCGCATTGACTTGAGTGATCTTTCCTTCTTTTCGGGCCAAATAGGGTCGTTCGAGGTCTGCACAATCGCGTTTGACTGCGAAAGTGGATACGTCTGTACGCAGGAGTTGTCAATGACTCTCCCGGCTGCGGCAAGCACGTTCGCGATTCTCAAACGTGACATTCGTCTGTCGGTCGAAGAGGCTCTCGCGCCGACTGAGCACTTCCACCAATTTGACAGCCACGAGTGTATTCGTCCTGGAGAAGTGAAGACTCTTCCGCGTTCATTTTCGAGCAAGTACGCTCTGTACGAAAGCCTCTCAAGTGTGATCAAGCTGTGGCCAACACTCACCAGTGGCAGTGACGTTGCCGAACTGACTGGAAAACTGAAGGGGTGGTGGGGTCTTAGTTCGATGGAGAAGCGCAATTTCTACTACACGAACGCTTGTGATGATCTCCATTTCTACCTCTTCCGGAAAGATCCAGCTTTCTTCAAGCAAACAGTGGAACCATTGGTGGCAGCGAAGATCTGTAAGTCGTTGGTGGATTACTACGTACTTGGTGACGAGCTGAGCTTACGACAGTTCTATCTCGGCCCTGCTGCATTCCAGCGCTTGAGTTGTATCGAGAAACTGTTGGTGGCGGAAAGGGTCACGGATACGGAAGAAAAGGCTCGCATCTGCCAAGCTGTAATCAGCGAAATTGAGTCCTCGTACCCTTCTGGGTGCTCGACAGCACTTGCTGATATGTTCAACACAGTGCTCTCTCAAGGTCAAGTAGAGCCATCTGCAGCCTCACACGAAGTAGCTCCAGCAAGGGCGCAAGGTGGATTCGGTGGTCCACCGGATGCTTCAAATGCGCCAAGAATGTTTCGTTCCTATGCGCCTTCCTCTCCTGCGTACTCTCCAACTTCTCCAGCCTATCACTATGATCTTGCTGCGGCGCCCATGTCTTCAGCGCCAGGAGGGTTTGGATTTGGGGCTTCTGCAGCTTACGCAGCTGCTGTTCCTTTTGGAGCAGCGCACAGGGCGATAACAACCACGGAAGTGACAGAAGAAACGGTCGAGTGTCGGGAAGAATCCGACGATGATTTTGGAGTTAAAAGTCTGGATAGTGAAAGCGACGAAAGTGAACATGACGCTGCCGATGGTGAAGACGAAGACGACGCATCAGAAGAGAAAGCGGAGACGAAGACTAAGAAAAGGAAGAAAGAGGTCCCGTACATTCCGCCCGGAAAGGTTCGCAAGGTGGAAGAAAAACGCTTTTTCACTGGACAACGCCCCGCATTGACAGGCCTTAACATGTTCTGGAAGCAGTACGCTGAGCACATACTGCGTTCTCAAACCGGGACTGGAGGCCGTAATCGTTTCGTGTCATCGTATTTTCCCGAGGCTCTGGGATCCATCACGGAGGGGCTATTCGCACTAGCCGTGTTGGACCTCGATTTCGAACCAAAGCCAACCCTAGTGCAGCTGGCTTCGTCGGCTGGCACCCACGTGACACTTTCTCCGGAGACCGATGCAATTCTGTATCATCGCAGCATTGGCCCAGCGCAGTGTGACCCCACCGTTAACACCGTTTTGATTTTGAAGCAACGTATTCAAGACGAGAACGGAGATTCCAACACGGAACTTCTCGTGAACACGGTGTACACGACGGTTGTCACCCTCAGCAACATTGGCTCCGAGAACCTCGCAAACATCAACCTATTACTGCAAATACCGCAAGGTGCTCTTCCGATGGGTTCGAGTGGGTTTTACACGAAAAATGAGATCGGGAATGTGGCGCCGAACCACACCGGCGAGTTCAAGTTTTCGTTTTACTTTCCGGAGGAAGGGCTATTCACGCAGTATCCCGCGCGGGCATCGGTTGATGGACTGGTAATTGGTTGGGCCAAAGTCCAAAGCGATGCTATCACACCAGCGAGTTCAAGTTTTCGTTTTACTTTCCGGAGGAAGGGCTATTCACGCATTATCCCGCGCGGGCATCGGTTGATGGACTGGTAATTGGTTGGGCCAAAGTCCAAAGCGATGCTAAGATATGCAAGGTCGTTCGGAATGCCACTCGTGTGAATTTGACTTCGTGGGCTGATGTTAGCGCCCGAGGGTCACTGCAGGAAGTCGTGCACTTTATGGAGTCTGCAAAGCCTAGTGTCAAGATCGATCACCAGAAGCTGTACTGGAGATGCCACGATGAAGAATTTTACCGCGGCCTTGTCAATCATTTCAGAAGTAAGCTTTTGCTCGTGCCAGGCATCTGGAAGTACGGGCTTCTGCATCGTGATGAAATTACGATGAAGGAGTTTTTCGCCAGCTTGAATGAACTGGGCCAGTCTCTCGGTAGTGGCTTCCACTCGTACTTCGTGGACGAAGCGCGACTGTATCACAACGAACGGTTCGATTCTTTATTTGAAAGCTTCGACTACTGCGAATTCGGACCTTTCTTAACGAGACGCGTGCATCCTGTGACGGGGAAAGTAGATGCTCAAGTATCATGGGGAGCTGGCACGACGACCAAGACGGCAGGGAAACGCATACTGAATGCTGAAGCCCGACGGTACTTTGGAGAGCTTTGCCAGAGACTGGGGACGCACACTGAAGTTGCCGAGCAGCACCTACTTGTCATGGCGTACTATATGGTCCTCTTTGATCGTATCGAGACTGGAATCAAGATTTTCAGTCGTTTGGAGGCTCTACCGTCGGTGTCTGAACTGAAGAGCACAATACAGTACGCCTACTTGGCTGCCTTCCTCGATTTTTTCAGGAGCGATGGCCAGCAGGGTCGGATGTTCGCCGTTGCTCGCCGTGCCATTTCGAGCTATGCTACACACCCGCAGCCACGTTGGCGAGCACGCTTCCAGAAAATGAAAGAGTTTGTGGACGAGTACGACGCCTTCGAGCTCCAGAGTTTGCGACGACTTGAGGATATGGAAGTAGTAGACGCCGCCATGGAGTCTGCGCGCGGCGATGATCAGGACTCAACGGCTAATTCCCAGCGTGGAAGCCAAGTCAAACTGGAAGCTAGAGTCGGTGACGGTGCGGTGGAGATATTGTCCAAGTCTTTTGGACAATGCGAGGTCTCGTTCTACCCAATCGACGTGGAGCTGATGTTTTCAACGGAGCCGTTCAACACGTTTTCGGACTCTGCTGCATCCGCGTCAAGTCTTCTACTGGTCGAGCCTCGCCAACAGCTTTCTATTTCGCTCAACACATTCGCGACTGAAGAGGGCTTGGCGAAGACAGTGGTGCAGATTCCAAATGAACTGCGAGCCGCGCAGATGATGCTCAGGATCCGAGAGATATCGTCGTCCCGCACCACGAGCAGCGTTGCTCCACCCATCGACATCATCCGTCCGTACTTCAACTCGAGCTTGAAAGTGGAAATCATGACCCAGTGCGGCGTGCTGCAGGTTCTGCGACGTGGGTTACCGGTGCGTTCGTGCTACGTGAAGGTGTATGCCAAGGTATCGTCGACTGGCAGCCGCACCAAGACCGAGTTCTACAAAGACGGCTACACTGATCTACTGGGCAAGTTCGACTATGTGGGAATCAACGGAGACCTCATTACGAATGTGGAGAAGTTTTCCATTTTGATTTCTCACGAGCTATTCGGTGCGACCGTCGAGCAGGTTGACCCTCCAGTGCTCGCGTCTACCGTCGGCGACTACAGCAGCAAGGAAGAGCGCGAGCTGCTGCTCTATTGAAGTGGTTTTGGTGACTATGTGCATGTGCAGCATTGCTGCCGACGTTGTATTGATATTCTGAAGGAAAAAAAACAATTAGGAAGTTTACGTATCAAGAAAATAAAAACTAAACTACTGAGAAGTTCAAGTTTTCATTCGGTCCAATCCATTCCCATTGATATTCGCCACCGTAGTCTGTGTCGAAGCAGGCCAAAAAGTTGCTCTGCATGAATACTACGAATGGGGCGCGTGCGTCGTGACTATCGGCAAGGAACAGCTTCTACTGGAGCCGAAACATCCAATACCTATATACAGCGCCATTCGATTCGCGGGAAACTCAAGTTCGGCATACAGATTCTGTATTACAGAAGCCGGCGTGCGTATGCATCTTTGCTCTGCACTGTTAAGTTTCTACAAAAGCAAAGCTCACACTTCGCATTTGTGAGATAGAGTAAACTGTAAGCTAACGAACGACATTTTTTCATTACGATTAGACTCAAAAGTAACTCAAGAAATCGTGCCCCATGGTCGCGTTTGGAGCGAGGGGGTCAATAGTAGCTGCAGTTGCACGTTTTCCACTTCTTGGCGCACAGGAAACAAAACTCGTGGTGATTCAGGCACATCATGCGGTTGCAGCCAACCGACTTCTGCACGCCAACTCCGCACCCAGGGCACTGCACACCACTGCTCTCCCTCACCACACGAGCATAGTCGCGGTCCGACTGCAGGTCGAGCGTGCTCCAGTGCTTGTCCTTGAGGAACCGCTCGTACGTCTGGAACTCGAAGGCATCCAGCACCTCTCGCACGTACTCGGACGGGAACTCGCGCTTGCAGCAGTGAGCGGGCACCATGGCGCGATCACGGACACCCATGCGACAGCGAGTCGCAACGCACTTGGTGCAGTAGAGGTGGCCACACGTTAATACGCGTCGCGTCTTCTGGTCCTCTTGAGGAGCCATGCAGCACGTGCACACTGGAGGCGGCTTGGATTCGGTCTCCAGATCCGTGAGGTCCACCACAACTATCGACTCGTCCGCCTCGCTGTGGTGTCGGTAGGATCCAACAACTTGCGCTCCTCCTTGGCGTAGAAACTCAAAGCGATCGCCTCGTCCAGGCGACTTTGCTCGGCAAGACGGATTTCTTCGCGATACACTTCCAGCGCGTACACCTCCGCGAGTTGGGCTTCGACTGCAGCACCGTCGGCTTCATCGACAAAGTCGATTGTGTCGGAGTTGAGGTAGACCACGTGCTCGAATGGACCATCAACACCAGGCTCTTTCAGCTCTTGCGGTCTCGGAAGGACGTCCATGGCGCCACCAGCAGGAAAATTGGACAATGAAGCGGTGAAAAAGACCTCGAGGTTTGCCCTGCCACAGTTAAGAAAGAAAAAAAGTTTTATCCAACCGTTAGATGGTGTTGGCTTCAATGGCCCTTCCCAGGAAGTTCCCAAAGTAATAATGAACGATATCTAACTTCACAAGTCAAATGTTGATGGAATAACGGCATTGAGCACTCGAAAACCAAGAGAAACGAAACAATGCAACCTCCATCAAGTTGATAGCTCCACCACCGCTCAGCGGTACTGGTAGATGCGCCCGCAAGTGCAGATCGTCTGCAGGCAGTTCCAGCAGAAGCCGTGGCCGAGAGAGCACCGCATGGCATGGCACCCGGAGACTTTAACAACTCCGATGCCGCAAACTGGGCACTGTTTCCCCTTGTTCTTGCGCACCACCGTCGCGTACTCCTTGTCCGACTTGAGTGTCGACGTCTTCGGGTCGCGCTCAGAAACATAGCGTTGGTACTGCTCGAATTGGGTCTTGGTCAGCACAGTCTTGACGTAGTCGATCGGAAGCTCCTTCGAGCAGCAACGGACCGGGATGTTGTTGCGATTGCCCAGACTCAGCTTCGTCATCGTCTTCAGACACGGTAGACAGTAGCCGTGACCGCAAGGCCCGACGCGCAGTTTGGCGGGCAGGAATTTCTCGAAGCACGAGGCGCACTCTCGCTTACCGTCGTCCTTCGAGTTGGCCGTCTTCTTCGCTCTCTTGGCAGGGGCCTTGCCCTTCGCCTTTTGCGAGACTGCAGCCGGCTTTTCCTCTGGCGCGGCCTTGCGTTTGCTTCCCACAGTGCTTGGAGTAGTAGCATAAGTGGACTTGTACATATACTTCGCGTACGCCGTCCACTCTCGTCCCGAGATGACAAGTCCCACTAACTCCAGCGGCAGCGTCATTCGCGTACGCCGTCCACTCTCGTCCCGAGATGACAAGTCCCACTAACTCCAGCGGCAGCGTCTTGTTGCAGCAGCTAACTGGAACAGCATTCCCGTACGGAGCCATCGCCAGATACCCCCGAACTGCAGCTTCCAAGCAGTTGCGGCAAACTCCATGGCCACAAGGAGCTTCGGTTAACGACTCGTATGGCCCACGACACTTGCAGAGCTTCTCCCCACTTGTCGTCGCCAGCTTCGGTTAACGACTCGTATGGCCCACGACACTTGCAGAGCTTCTCCCCACTTGTCGTCGCCGAAAGTTGGTGGGCCGAAGCTCGAGCACTCGCAGTGACAGCTCCACCTGGAGTCGCAACTTGCTGCTTGGCAAGTCGGGCCTTGGAACTGCGCGTAACATAGCGTGGTCCGGCCGGTGAGGCTGAGGCGATGGATGAAGTCAAGTTCCCTTGGCCGGTAGTCGTAGTCACAAAGGCATCGAGTACAACAGTACTGGGGCGTAGCTTCATCTCCAGGTCGCCGCCGTCGGTCTTCTGGGTGCTGCTACCGGCAGGTGTCGATCCAGCGGCCACTTGCATATCCGTCGTCCGGTTCGCTCTATTGGCGGCATCCCCACTGGTGCGAGCAGAGCTCAACAGGAACGAGTAGTAAACGTTTTCTTCCTGCGCCAAAACTTCACGAACGTAGTCGTTGGAGACCACTTTGTTGCAGCACAGCAGCGGAGCCTTCGTGGACGACAGTACCTCTCGCGCCGACTGGGCTAAGCACACTCGGCAAAAGACGTGCCCACACAGGAGCGGGAACAGCTGCGTGGAGCCCGACTCCGACCACGGAAAGTCTTTCGAGCACCGGGAGCATTGCTCTGGACGCAGTTGAAGAACACCGCGAGTTTTCATCGCTCCCTCTCAACCGTCGAGAAAATTGGAGTGAGCAAAGTTGAAGAACACCGCGAGTTTTCATCGCTCCCTCTCAACCGTCGAGAAAATTGGAGTGAGCAGCGCACAATTGAGTGGGCGAGTTGTGGGACGCGACGATCAGGTTTTCTTCGTTAAACCGTTGATGAACAAGCTGGAATGACGGCGTTGAAGCCATCAATGCACGCAACCAAAAAGTCAACGCAGGTATGCAATTAAATGCACTGCACGATGCTTGATGTAAGCACTCGCACGCATTATGACAGCACGCTACTCGCCAAGAATCGCGCGCAGCTCGGCTTCCGGGATGAGCGGGCAGTTGCACGACCCCCAGAACTGCAAGCACGTGTAGCAAAACTGATGCCCATTTGGACACGTCATGTGCACGCAGCCGAAGTCGCGCTGCACGCCGATGCCGCATCCAGGGCACTGCTTCGCCCCCATCGCCTTCACCGTTGCAGTGTACTCGGCGTCAGACGTGAGGTCCGATATCTTCCAGTTCTTCTCGGTCATGAGCTTCTGGTACTTTGCGTAGTCAGCAGCAGCATGCAAGGATTCACGGACGTAGTCATGGGGCAGCTCCTTCTTGCAGCAACGAAGCGGAACAAGCGCGCGGTCGCCCAACGCCAGGCGACACATGCGCAGAAGACACGGCTGGCAGTAGTGGTGTCCGCAGGGAGCAACCCTCAGCTGGCACACGTCTTTCTTCGCTGCACAGCTCGCACAGTCTGCGCGCGTAGAATCCGCTTTATTGCGCCGGGCCAGGTACATTGTGTACTCCGAACGGCTCAGCGCAATCTCCACTTGGTCCAGAGCGATCTCCTTGCTGCACTTCCAGCACGTCGCCGGAACTGCGTTCTTGTTCGTGAGAGCTTCCGCGCACGCCTTGGACAGACACTTGAAGCAGACAGGATGGTGGCACCGCGACAGCGTGACCAGACCCTTCTTCTTGGAGCAGCACGAGCCTACAGTCTTCGTTTTCCGTTTGCCCCGTGCCTTGGACGCGGCAGTTGAAGGCATGACCCACGACGCCTCACTGCTTCGGGGTCAGTCGCTCTCTTTCAAGTGTCCTCTGTCGACGCGCCCGTTAGCATCCAAACACGCGCCGATGAGCGCTTCCAGGGTCTAACCTCGTCCCAGCGTTCGCCAATCAACTCCCCCCACCTTCAACGCACCGTCTCGCAGCAGAAGAAACGCGTGACAACCTTGGACACCCTCGTCACTCCATGCAGCATCGCCAGCGCCACCAACAGCAGTCCGAACGCCGTCGTGTACACCGCAAAGGGGTACCGCTTGGTCAGTGCATCCAAGTGCACGGGCACGCGCTTGTCTCCAATCAAGAAGCCCAGCACCCCCACCACCATCCCCACCGCCAGCAGCTGCATCGCCCCCACGAGCACCTTGAAGCACCCGAAGTACACCGTCGCGAGCACTGACCGGGGCGACGTGGAGCCCAGCGACCTATCGAACCTCGGGCACGGCTCGAACACCTGCCCCCCACTTCCTCCGAGCGGCGGGGGCACTCGAATCGGCAGCAGTGGGTGCAGTTCATCCCTGCTGGTCATGGGCCCCCACTCCGCCAAGTCCATGTCGATGCAGTCCGCTGCCGATGCAGCCAATGCGTTGTAGATGAAGGCGTCCGTGCAGCACAAATAGAAGACGACGTGCAGTAGCCCATGGAAGACCAGCACCCCACAACCAAAGAGCGGCATGGTGACAACCGCCAGAGCGGCCCCAGTCCAGACCACCAGCGCCCCAATCACGCTCAGCGCGGCGCTGCAGCCGTTGAACAGCAGCATGCGCGTGATCTGGCTCGCCAGC
>JAIKVG010000534.1:0-12579 GCA_024679175.1 Phytophthora cajani
CACAAAGCCGCCGCCGCTGCGAGGCGCCTGCTGCTGCTGCTGGGGCGGCGCCTGACCGCCGAAGCCACGCTGCGGGTAGTTGGGCTGCATCACTCGCACGTTCAATCGCCCGCTGACGCTTTGGCCTTCCACGTGTGCAGCGCAAGGGGAAGATCGGTGTTTGTCCGGCGTAAAAGTCCGGGACTTTCGCGCCGGACAAATTTTCCAATGACATATTTATCGTGCACTCGAGCCTATTTCTGATCAATAAAAAATTGTCATTGAAAAAATTGACTTTTTTCAGAAGTCTTGGGGCGCATGTTTCGGGACAGAGTCGAATTGGTGTTTTTTGCACGGTTTTTGGTGGATTTTCACTACATTGCAATGAAAAGATACGACACTTACCGAGAGTTTAGGATCGGTAAGCTTGGTGTGAAGTACATCAAGTATGCAACCCGACAGGACAGATGGCTATATTAGACGTATTTCCAGTGTAGCCATCTTTTTCAGCGTGGGGGACTACCCACTATTCGAGTGTGTGCGCGACGCTGGCCGGCGGGTTCTATGAGATTGACTATCACTGTCATGAACCTCCTGGTGTCAGTGCATCGGCCACCTCAAGCGCTAAGCTAGAGTTCATAGGTCATGCATGCTGAGCATTGGTAAAAGGAAATAAGAAATACAGATACCTTTTGCTTTCCATACGCCAGCGAGCTTCGTTGAGAGGCGATGGTGGCGTGAATTATGAATTAGAGGACTGCTATCGTCCAAGTGCACGTCAAATATTCAACGCTGGGGATTTTCAGCGACTCGGTAGATCTACGGCGCGCAGTTGGACCAGTGCGGCATCACGGCCAAGCAGGACGGAGACGCTCCTCGTCAGGGTATTTTTCAGTAGTATCTTCACAACTCCGGGTTCAGGACTATTCACCAGAGGTCCACCAATACCATAATTAATAGTAACTGTATTGGGGTCACTGCCAAGCCCAAATAAATATGACAATTCTTGGGCAAACAATAAATTGTGCCGTAATTTATAATGTGTTGGAGCATAGAACATACTGTTTTATCGATTTAGTGATGATGCTAAAAATTCTGGTCACTAACAAAACAAAAGGCATGGATCACTTACTTCGATGCCATATTCAAGGAAGTATTCCGTACCCTATCCTATAGCTGCTGTACTAGGATTTGCTTGCATTAGCCAGAAATGACATTTGAACGAGATAAAACGATTGCTATATCATAATACTGTGATCATGCACTATGCAGCTCCGCATATATTGAGACTGAGGTGGGCTTCACAGCGAAGTCTTCACGTCTAATAACTAATAACTTCGATATCGACGCAAAAAATACTACTAAACTGCTTGTTTCGAGCGCTGCTGATGCTGTTCTCGGTGACGCCACCTTCTTCCCCCTCTCGAAAAATCTATGCCTGCGGACTTTTATCATTTTTTATTTTTTTTGCGGTGAACGGGCGGTCTTTTTCACATTATTGTCAATAATTGAGTCAATGTGATATTGTATTGAAAACCGGGTCACCCAGTAGCAAATATTTTTATTGGAGAACCCAATTATTTACTGTATTGCAATATTGTTTCCGACCTCTAGGTAGTCACTATGGGTAGCAGGCGCTAAGGGGAGAGTGCGTGGGTCGAGACGCGAGTGACACCTATGACTACAGCTACATCTACGCCACGAAGGGCGCGCGCTCGACGAACAACTTAAAGCTGCAGAAAATCTCGTACCCGAACATCCTCACGATGCTGCTACCGCTATTTTCTGTTGCCCTCCAAAACTCTGCTGTCTTTCACAACGTCAATTTCGCACCGGAAATTTCAGAGCTTCCTCGTGCACAGCACGACTTTGTTTATTTTTATTATCTATCGGCTTACTTACAGCAACAGCTTTCCGCTGCGCCGAACTGGTAAGTACGCCACCGGCAAGGTCTACGTTCCTCAGCGAATGTCGCTTGCTTTAACATTGAGACTCAGACGAGTCGAATCTACCCTCCTGGTAGAGTAGACAAGCTGGACGAGGAGGGCAATTGCTACTGCATCTGTCCTCGGTGCACAAGAATTTTCGGTATTAATACGAGTTCCTCTAGATCGGACAAGAACGGCGTGCGCTAACGGAAGGGGTGGATGGAAGGCGAGGGAAGCTTCGGCATCAAGACGAGCGAGCGCTTGGAAAAGGCTGATCTCGTGTTGTCTTTCTTTTTCATCGAATTAATGCGTTTTTGTCAGCATTGCGGAAGCTGTTCATTCCTCGGGGTTATCCTTGGGCCCCACCTCAAGCAGTTCCCCTAAATCCACGGCGTCCAGCCTTCGTACATGACACAAAGGTTGTCAGTTTTCGTGGCCTCGTCGATGAGCCACGACGCTTGTTGCTCGACAGTCAGCACCGGGGGAGCCTGGGCCATTTCAGTCACGGTGCCTGACAGCTTTTCCTCGATGCGCTTCAGCACTTGCAGACCGTATTGACTCTTCTCCTCTACACTTCGAGGAGTGCTAGCGGCCGTGTCATGTGCGCTGCTACCACTGTCTCCACTGACAGGTACTGCGACATTGTTGCCTGACTCCAAAGCGAGCGGAGCAGAACCCTCTGCAGTCTCGTTCTGCTCTTCCTCCACTTCATCCTCTGGTAGCGAAGCGACACCGCTCGCTCTAGGAATCGCCGCGTCTTCTGTGCTTGAGAGCCGATCAGCCATTTCAGTTGCCTCGAAAAACAGCTTCACACACCCACGCACGAGGTCTCGAGCCACAACGAGAAGAGGTGCTGAGGTGTCGTCCGCTGTCACACCCCTCGGAGACCCAGCAGGTGGCTCAGCCTTAACTGCACGTAGTGCCTCGACCAGATCAAGTACCAGCTTAAGTAGAAGAGAGGGACCTTGAGGATCGTGGCTGCTAGCAGTCAACAACGGGTTGGCCTTAGATTCATACTCACAAAGAGCTTGATCAATCTGAGTGATTGCTTCCCGTAAGACAGTGCACGCGTCCCCGTGTTTCTCCAAAACGCCCTCCAGTAGCTGCAGATGGTCCACAGAACGAATGCTGCGCAGTAAAATCTTCACAAGCTGATCGTTCTCCATGAAACAGAAGCTTGTTGCTCCAGGGGAAGGCTGTGGATCACGTTGATCAGACTGCAGTTGCCGAAGGCGACGCGGATCCATCGGTGAAGGCACTTGATTTTGCTTTGACGGCGTTTTAAATTTATCAAAGCGCTTGAGCAAGTGCCGCAGCTCCTTTACGTGCTTGCTCAACACGTGCGCAGTCTCCATCACAGCGTCCTTGTTTTCTCCGCCAACCCCGAGGAATTCGATCTCGAGGGAACGCTTTCTCGACACTAGGGCCTCGTAGGCCGCTTGTCTACGCTTCGTTTCGTCTTCAAGTGCATTCACACGAGCGTTTATCTCACTTAGCGCCTCTTTCGACGTCAGCAGATCTGAACTGGGCTTAGATGCTGACTGGAGGAGGCTTTCTCCGACAACATCAACCTCAAGCTCGATCTTCCCTGTTTCTGGAATATGCTCGCCGGTTGACGTCTCGATGACACTGATACCTTGCACAAGATCTGCCAGAGTCCGCCCATACTCAAAGAGGGCAGCCACTCTACCGTAGCAGCTTTGGACATGGGCATGCAAGCTCTCGTCCGCGGAGTGCTCATTACTGGAGGTATCGTCGAGACTCGAGGCGAAATAGTCCAACTGCTGGGCCAATTCCAACACGGTCGCTTCGGTCGTAGCTTGCTGTGTGAGCAGCGCATTGAGATATGGCACTTGCGACGATAGAACCGTGAGCAGTTGGATTCGAGTTAGGCTTGGGACTTCAGCCAGATGAGTCTTGTCCATTGGTTGTGTCGCCAACCATGCAGCGTATTGGAGACGCCGTTCATGCCGTTTTCGGAGGGAAGAAACATTTTCAGCCCACGATTGCGACTGAGTTACTCTCCACTTCTGACTCCACCACGCTTCGCAAGTATTCATCAGCTCCATAACAGAGCTGCAAACATCACCCGTCTGCGTTTCCGGATTTCCATCGGGCATGTTTACCAAAGTAGAGGGTAAAATGTCAGGGATTTGAGCGCTGAAAAACGCTTCCCACCTCTTACTGAGCGATCCCAGTCCAACGCCGTCGTTCTCATCACTATTGGAGTCGCCTGGGAGCGCCGTAAAGTCGAATTTCCAGTCGTGAGAAATAATGTTAGATAGCTGGCACTGCAGCAATTCCGCTAAGTAGTCGGAAATAAAGCTTCTCACATGAGCAGCCCACAGCTCCGCCACTCGGTCCCCAGTCACACCCTGTGGTCGATCTTCTTTATCGGCTGTAAATCGCCTAATGAGTCCGACAGTCAATTGGATCCAACTGCTTCGAACGGAATTCTTCATCGCTTCAGCCCTCTCATCAGCCACAACCGCAGCGCGCCGTAATACGTCCACATACGCAGAAGTTTTCTGCACAACGTCTCCAGCAGCTCTGAGAGCGTTGAGTGTAGCGGGGCATTCTGAAAGCGCCGTTTTCAATATCGAACTGTCATCACTTGCTGCAGAAGAGATCGCGTTCATCACTTCGAGCACTCCCGCTGCTGTAGCGATTTTTTCTTCAATCATGTTTAACAGACCCTCCTCCAAATCTTCAGCATCCTGGCGCCCATGCAGATGGAGCACGAACTCTTCCTGGAACGACGAAGCAAATGCCTCCATGGCCTGGAGAATACCAACGAGAAGACTCAAGCCCCTGCTAGTGTCTTGGCTCGACTCCTTCTGGGTTTGATAGCCAACTATCAGCTCATTAGCTCGAAGTCTTTTCATCGACCCCTTAGGCGTTGACACCAGCTCGATCAGCATCATGGACGCGTGAGACACTGCTACAACGAACTGGAACGTAAGACTTTCCTTCAGAACAGTACCAAAGGTACTTGCTTCACTGGACGTGGGGCTTCTAGCACCATTCAGCTTATCCAGCGCTTTAACCATCCATGATGCGCCAGCTAGCTTCAAAAGTCGTTGGCCTTGAGCATTGGAAAGCTTGATCACAGAAAGAGAGCTCGAAATATCCTGAAGCAATTTGTCTACCTTCGCGAAGTACGAGATCTCTGACTCGCTGGTGAGGACGGGATCATCGCTGTAGAAGCCGTTTTCTGAACGCAATTCGTTCAGCCTGTTCAGAATCATTGTTGATTCCGCGATGCTTTCGTCAGAAGGAGCCGAGCAACCCGCAGTAGTATCGATACTGTCCTCAATTTTCCCTGTCTCCAAGCTACGCAAACACTGCGAACAGCGACTCCACCACGTAAAATACACATCCTTCCCTGGTACGTTCATCTCTGTGTCCAGGTACACATCCAATTCCTTGCGCCAGTGGCTGTAAGCAGATAGGTAGGGGATTAAACAACCTCCAAGCCTTTCAATCTCGACCCGCAGGCGTGCCACATTAGTATCAACAGATCGAGACTTCGATGCCAACGCAACCAGCAGTTCTGTCTGCTGGCTAGCAAATCTTGATCGCTCCAAAACATCGCAAATTGTAGCGTGGACCTTTTGAAACGAGGCTGACTCAGCTGCCATCGCTACAGCGTGTAATCGCGCTTCTGGGCCTGTTTCGGCGAAACTTACGCTTTTCTGCCGCCAGACTTCAATTTGTTGATGTCTTCCCCAGCACTCGTTCGCGAACGCGGCGAGCTTCCCAACGACTTCTTCGGCTTGTGTAGAGATCACTTGTACTTCAGCTAGCTTAGCCTGAAGTGTAGCTTGGGATGTCATGAGCTCCGTTTCTCCACTCGCGACCGCACTCAATAGTTCTCGCTCTTCAACTTCGAGGCCACGCAGTTGCTCCCGTTGCTCAAGCAATTTCTCAAATGACACCTTCGCTCCCTTGAAAACTCGGGAGAAAGCGTCAGCCAATTGGTCGTACTGACGCCCAAAAGAAATGGTATCTTGACGGCGTTCCTCAGCTCGCGATAAAAACAGAGAAAGGTTCACGTTCGCTTCCAAACGCGCCTTCAAATCTCCTGACCGCCCCTGTCGTTTATCATCAGCGATCCAGTCGACGAGTGGACTGTAGACAAACGCCTCAAACAGCGTAAGCAACGCCTCGCGAACAGCATCAGAGCGAACAACGCGCAAGGTCGTCTCAAATGCTACACGGAACCTTCCCTCGACGCCCGTGAACCCGAGAGCGTCTTGCAGCATCGGTGTCAGACGAAATGGAACAACTTCAGGAACCTTGAGCCTGCGCCCCTTGTCGAAACACACGTTGTGGTCGATATGGACAATATCTCCACTATTAACGCACAGCAAAATGTTGTCAAGGTGCCGGTCACCGAGTCCAACAATGTAGCCTAGGACGGACATCACCGCCACCGACTTGCTTAACCTCATGTTTTTCATCCAGCTTTCGCGTAAGTCTTCACTTCGAACAAGAATCTCCTGTTGCAGGACATTACGCGGACGCTGAGCAACAAGCTCCTGGTAAACCTGCTTTAGCACAGGAACCGGCCACTGAGCACGGTGATTCGGCGACACATTCGAAATACCATGCTGTTTCAACTTCGCATAAAATTGAGCTGTAGGCGGAGGTGGCTGTTGCTGTGCCGAAGATGCCGATGCTGTTGAGTCTTGAGGGGCTCGGCCAGTGGGGTTTGCTTGCTGCTCGCTTCGAGATGTGTACACTTGGAAAAGTGGGACCACGTCTGGGACCATCTGGATCAGGCCAGCGTTTCGAGATAGCGGTATGACGCTGTAGCTTTGAGCTGATAAATCTCGAGAAGCAGCAGCGTTGTCAGCGCGTAAAAACCCGTTCGTAATTCTTAAGAACTGCATGATGCGCTCATCCAAACGCAAATCTTCTCGAGCCTTCAGCAAATACTTGTGCGTTTTTCCGTCAGATCCAATTAACTCAAGGGATTTGGGTTTGGTTTTCGTTCGCAGGATTGTTACAGACGAGTCAACACGATGAATGGTTATGGGCTCCAATTGGACCGCATCCTTGCCAGACAACACACCGGGCATGTTCGTTAGCGCAAGCTGACGAGAGGTCGAGGCCAGCGAGGGGGAAATCTCATGGAGCGGCAATTGATCTCTACGGCCAGTTGAAGTGAGCAACGCTTTCAATATTTCGGCAAAAGGTTGCCAGAGCTCCTTCGGGCTCGAGATGCCCGATACTGGGCCCGATCGCAACTCCGAGCTGCAGCAATCTCGGAAAATTCCCATCGCCTTTTCAATTGAGCTTCCGTACTCCTTCAAGAATCTGCGTTCATGCGGTGATACAACATGCTGCTCCGTAACTTTACCACACGTTTCGCTCCAAAGTCGTTCAACAGATACCAAGATTGGCTTCATAATGGCCACCAGCTTTCGCTGAGCCAGTTCACCTTTTTCTTTGGTGGACAATGACGCATTTCTGTCCACGCGGGAGGCCTCTTTCTCCAGCGTAGCTGTTCGTCGATCAACATCAGTTGAAAGCTTCATCAACGTACTGATCCAGGCTTCATCCCACAAAATCGAAACCCGCCGAAGCTCCGAAATGAGTAAACGTACTCCTTCCACTTGTCCAGCAGACACTTGCTGTAACTCCTGTAACACAGCAGCAAAGCTGTTGCTGGCAGCTCCTCTGTCTTCCTGAAGCGCCGAAAATGTAACTTGAGGCTCCATGGAATCCACCACTGCCGGATACACAATCGCGTGGGGTGAATGACGGGCCAATCGTTTCAAAATCAGACAAACCAGTGACGAAACAGCCGCAACTGGGTGATGCGCTCGAGCGATCAACTGAGGAACCACGTACGACCACGGAGCTACCGGTCCGTTGGCAAATACGTCTTCAAGTGCGGCCACAATTTCTTTCTCTAATCCGTAGGTCGTCAGAAGGCTAAGCAAGCGAAGCGCCACCATGGTCGTTTCCTGTCGCGGAGCTTTGCAGTTCGAATCGTCGAACACAACGGCGAAATATTTCCCGTAGCCACGAGCAGCTAACGTGAAATATTGGAGCACCTTGGAACGACATGCTTGTTGAAGCTGGACTAGGCGATCTACGGCATCGCTGTCATGGTTTGCAGGTGCTCGGTCAGTGCACAGTTGGTGGAATTCTTCAGGTTTCTGGATTACGAGTTCCCCGTTATCCAGAAAATGGCAAAATGCGCGAATAATGAAATCACGGTCTGGCTCAACGACGCCTATCTCGTCCAGTAGAGAATTCATCTGCGATTCATCCGACAGACCTAGGTGAATATATCCATTCTGCTCCGCAATCTCTGCCATTTCACGTTTTCCTCGATCGTAACACCAATGGCTGTACCCGATCCAGGCCTTTGAAGATTTTGGCGATATGGCAATTGCAGCTTCAAGACATTTGTGAGCCGCCGCATCTGGACTATCAGATACAAGGTTGGTATCACTCAGGCCGGCCAGTTCCTCGTTTCGAAAGCTCGCAACCGTGCCGTCAAGAAAGCGTGATGTAGCGGGTGACAAGAGCTCGACGCTATCTGCTTTCGCAAATGCTGTGGAGAGATGCAGCAAAGGGCGAAGAGCTGGATGATCCTGTCCGAGGGCTCCAGGTTTTGCAGCGATCGTCGCCAGGTTCTTTTCGCACTCGCTTTCTAAGAGTCGACGCGCTTCGTCCTCCATACCCACCGTTTCCAGTAATTTAGCTTTCTCGTAACTTACAGCCATATATCTGGTACGATCCACCCCACTGAGAGACGCGGCATCTTTTAAAATGCTTCGAGCGAACCCAAAGTTGTGCTGCTTCCGTGCCAGCCGGGCCACAGCGGTAAGAGACAAACATTCTTTGTCAGCACTTCCAGCATAGCCAGCCAAACTGAATGGTTGACTCCAAACAGCAGAGTCATACAGCTCAGGATCCAGATTGAGCTGCTTTTCACATGATTTGTGAGGCACAACTGGAAAGTGAGACCCCATCGAGACCCCGAGTATCCGAAGCAAGGTTTCCTCCGCTTTCTTGCCGATGTGGTCGCCCGCATAGCCATTCCATGATGAAGGCTGCAACGCCAATGGGATTAATTCGCTTTGAAGTCGATCAGCAACGTTATCTAGGTGCACTGCAGAATCTGTTAGTTTGGCATCTGGGTCACCGAGCACGTCCCAAATTCGAAGCGCCAGCGCTGCTCGCTTAGTTGGATCACCCATCAGGTCTGCTCCTTCTGCCGTAGACGTATTCCTTTGAGCTTCCAAGCTGTGAATCGTTCCAATCACATCGCTCCACATATCACTGCAATCAAAGATCGCTTGAATATCCTCTATGGGGTGGTCATGACTGACCAGTGACTGAGCAAGTTCCACGAACTGACTGACGAATGTCCGCAGCTTAGTCCACTCGCGCAGGGACGCATAGCACTTAGCGCATTGTTTGAAGCACCCCAGAAGTGCTTGCGATGACATCCGGCAATACGTCATTGGATATTCAAACATCTCAGCGGCATTAATGCCACCCAAAGGGGGCGATCCGCTTCGAGCAGTTAGCACTGGCTGGAGCAAAGCCTCGTATTCTGCAGCAGCGTCTTCGTAGCGCATTTCAGCCTCGTATCGCACTGCATTCAGCCATCGGAAAAACGAGATCTCGCATAGTTCTTCAGTGGTACCCAGTTTCTCCTTGTTCAGTTGGTACCAGCTTGTAAGAGCGGAGGAAAAAGATTCACCCCATCTTTGAAAACCAATGATGGTGTCGGTATCTTTTGCATCACAATGACAACGGCACAGAAAGAATAGAGCAACATCCATGTCCTTTTCCGCTTGTTTCAGCTCCTTGTATCCTTTTTCTGAAAACCCGCGCGCTGCGAATGACGACATAGTTCTGCTGAGCTTATTGTAGCAGGTGGTCACCATGGCGTGGCTGTGATACCGGCACAGTTCGTAGGACGTTCCGTTCCTGGACATCTCCACGAGAAACGGCCGGATACGGTTAAGCCAATCGTCACACACCACCTTGTTCGTTCGAAAGAAAAGCACTGCTTTGTACTCTTCGGCGTCCGGATTGCTCTGATCGATTTCAGTAGCGTAAATAGCACGAGTAATACTCATCTCCAAGGCGGTAACAAATTCAAGCATCAACCACTTTGCCAGCTGGTGCGGTCCCGCCGTCTCAGCTAAGCTTTGGGTCTCATTTGAGTACTCCTGTACGAGTTGTTCGATGCTTGAAAAGGTTTGAGCTGGTCCTCCAAAATGTGTGCGTAACCGATTCTGAATGCACCATGCTGCTGCCTGACGAACTGCACCCAAAAGTACGTCGGAATTACCGAAAGCCATCGCGTCTGGTTCAATTCGGTCCATAATTTGTCGGCAGACTCCATTCCACTCACTTTCATCCCGTTCACGAGACTCGAAAAGCCTCATAAGATTCTCAAAATCTGCCCCGACGAACGAAGAGTGCAAGGGTTGTGATACGACACGAGGAATACTCTCTTTTTGCTGATGCAAGAGCGCCGGACGGGCCATACCACCCAATGCATCCAACACCATCCTCCTTTGTACTCCACCATCGAAGTCCAACACGACGTCCAGCAGCGTCTTGAAAATATCACCAACGAATACACCTGCCTCGGCCCTATCACTGAGCGCCTTCAAGACTTCGACGCAACCCTCTCGAATCTTCACGTTAGAGGAGTGAGCAGCTCTTGTCACTGTCTCCAAAAGGCATGCGCAAACTTTATGGGGGATAACGACAGCAGATTCCGTTTGTGATAGCACAGTAACAATCACCTTCAATGTTTCAACGGTGAGTCGATAATCTCGAACTACCACCGTCTCACTTGGCAGCATGTGAACTGCGCATTCCAAAAGACGGTGTGCTACGCCTTTCACAGTCTCCGCTACGTCATGACGACCAACAAAGAAGCGAGATACGGCGCTCATAAATGTAGACGCCATTTTGAGCACGAGGCACAATTGCCGGGGCGTCAGTCGGTGCTGACGATGTCGGTGGCTCTGCTTTTCCAGTTTTGCTGTGACCAACTCGAGAACTCCAACCGCCTGGGTCACATCGTCACCAGATTCGAACAGCATCTCGCTGTCTCGAGAAGCAAGAATGAAGCATGTAGCCGCAAACACGAAATAGCTATTCCCCTTCCCTCCATGTCGGCTGTTCAGACGCTGAAATGCTCGAGTCCCAAGGGCCTAGGAAAACAAGGTACCGTCAACACATCTGCAGAAAAATGGAGTTTAGTAGCAGACTCACCTTCAGAGCACCAACTCCTCCCAGTCGCAGTAAATGTAGACAAAGCTGTGTGATATGCGTGAGGCCTTTAGCGCAGCGTACTTGGAACAGGCATTCCATGACTTTCACGCGCTTCGGCTGCCCACCCTTTTTCACGATTCGGGTTGGTATATCACCATCCAGTATTCTTACAGCGGCAGCCTGCACAGGTGGAGTACGTTCTACCCTGGAAATGTTCGCACTTGCTAGTGTGCAAACATTTTTCATAACCGTTGCCAGTTTTTCCACCTCACTGCCGTGCATTTGAGCTTGTACAGCACAATGGTACAGTAAGAAACTCACAGCTGCCACCGAGTGAGGATAGAAGTTGCTATGCCTAGATCTAGACATCGTAACCATATACTCGGAACAATTGGCGAGACAGAAAAGACTGCGCGAACAATTCAACGATATGTCAGACAAAACTGCACTACCCATACAAAAGAGCAAACAATGGGCAACGTACGAATACTCCGGCTTCAAACAAGATGCTACACTGTCGAGAACTCTCACGAACGAGCTATCGGCGCTTCCTTCCGTGGGTAAGGCTGCAAAAAGCATAACACAAAGCCACTGTTATTATTTGATTAAATACAATTCAAGACTTGAGAGCATTTCATCTTACCCAAATCTGGAACGCACTGAGCTACCATCATAAAACAAGTTAGCAGGGTACTGAGGCGATCGTCATCTCCCTCTTGGTGGTCGTCCCACGAATTGCACAAATTCCCAATTTCCTGTCCGATTACAACACCAAAGCAGTTAATCAACTGCTTTCCGACCACAATCCTGCGTCAAAAACTTACTTCTGCGAACGAATTCAGCAGTTGCAGGCTGAACACGCTGTTGTCGGCCCACAAGCGACCAAAGTGGTGCAAGAGCGTGAGGATCTCCTCCCTATAACGCCCACCGAAGCACAAACACAATTCCATCAGCTCCCAGCACTTTTTTGCAACAAAATATCCAAGTTCCTCGACATACCGAAGCGATCCGTGCGGTCCCGTGCTCATCATCCATCCAATCAACACGTCGGCAATATCCACAAAGTGCGTCTGCAGTTTCTTGAGCATCATCGTCCTCCACTTGTCTCCTCCTTGCTCCTGCTGCTGCACCAGCAGTACCTGCAAGTACTTGACGAGCTGGTCCACAAGAGCCACGTCAGCTGTGTGGTCCAGCAGCGTCCTCCACATGTGCAAGACCCTGGCAAAGGCTCTGTCAAACTCTTTGAACTGCGGCGAGTTCTCGTCCCACGCGTCCTGCTCTCCATGCCCAGCATGTCTGTCTTCAGCTCCGTTATCTTGTCTTGGCACCGTCTTCTCTGTCTGCAGCAGCAGCGCGTAGCTCCACTGCACGAGCCACGGCTCGTTGCCCAGCTGCGTGTTCCTGGCCA
>JAIKVG010000535.1:0-12576 GCA_024679175.1 Phytophthora cajani
ACTTTAGAGCTGCAAATAACTTCAATAACTACAAAGGCAAGGTGAGTATTTCATATGTACTGTACAAGCTGCAGGATATGTTCTTTCAAGAGCAATATTTTTTTCAGCAACAGCGACGTCAAGAACCACCGAACTGCGGGATCAAGCGGGCTGTTAGAGCCCGCCAAAAGGAAAGCGAGCGAGCGAGCAGAAGCGGCTGAAGAGAGCGATTTAGGTTGATAGACCGCATACTGCAATAGCAACTACAAAAAACACCGAACTGCGAATCAAGCGGGCTTCTAAAGCCCGCGAGCCAGTATAATACTCTTTCAGCTTGCGTTTGTGTTGGAGAAGCTCGTCCAATCAACGCTACTGCTATGGGTATTGATGACTTAGACATTTCGCGTTGTGCCCTTTGGTAAGTCTGAATATTTATTCAACATTCCTTGTCTACCTGTCTTACCCTTCAATTCAAATGGATAAAACATCATTGAAATTCGTCTCACTCGGGCTGGAGAACAAGACCTCACCACGAACATTGCCTACTACATGGATCTAAACCAGTCATGTGAGCAGCACTCGATAAGGCCAGCAGATTCAACATGTGTATCAGCCCCATTCGAGCAGCGCGGAGATGTACTACTACAGGTAAGCCAGCCACTTTTCGTCTTCCGGTTCCGACTCAAAGCACCCCGTCGTCGCCAAGTTCGCGTACCACTTCGCCGCCGTGCGTGCCGTGCGGTTCAAATACGTCGAAGGAACGGAGAAAGTTCGCGTACCACTTCGCCGCCGTGCGTGCCGTGCGGTTCAAATACGTCGAAGGAACGGAGAACACGTCCTTGTCGCCGATGTTGTCCGGGAAGTCGACGTAGTAGAGGCCGTAGCGAGGCGCGTAGGACCCCCACTCGTAGTTGTCCACGAAGCTCCAGGCCGTGTAGCCGATGATGGGGATGTTCTCCTCGTAAATGGCTCGGTGCACCATCTCGAGGTGCGTGCGGTAGTACCAGAGCTGGTCCTGGTTGTCGATGGTCTCGTTGCCGCACCAGCCGTTCTCGGTCAGAAGCATGTCGGCGCTCGTGTCGTACGCGTGGGCCCAGCGGATGTAGGCCATGTAGCTGGGCGGGAACCCGGAGTGGTCGGTGCAGCTAGTGGGGTTGGCCAGACTGCCCGAGCCGATGACCGATTCAGGGTGGACTTGCGAGTGGTCGACCCCCATGTCCGCGTTGTATCCTTTGGCGAGACTGGAGCAGTTGGTTGCCGAGTGCTCCGAGTCGCAGTACGTGATGAGGTTCGAGTAGTAGTGGTTGATCATGATGAGATCGTACGATCCCTTCACGAGATCAGTTTCTTCGTCAGTGAAGTTGGGGAGTCGACTGCCCACACGCTCGCGCATCATGGGCGGGTAGTCTCCCGTCGTCAATGGAGCCAGGAACCAGCCGGAGTTGAACTGGTTGTAGCGCTCGGCTGCCTCCACGTCCGCGTCGTTGGTGTCGTCGTACGGGATGCCGAATCCCGAGAGGACGAGGCCGATACGAGCGCTGCTCAGGACGACGCCCTGCTCTTGAAGACTACGGAACAGAGCTACCATCTCAGCGTGGGCAAGTAGCAGCGTGTGCGCGGCCTCGTACTCATCGCTGTCGGTCCCCGTGTAGATGTAGAAGATGTACATGTACGACAGCGGCTCGTTGACGGTGGACCAATACTTGACCTTCTGGCCGAACTCCGAGAAGATGAGCTGCGCGTAGTCCTTGAAGTGGTCGATGATAGTGGCGTTCAGGAAGTCTCCGGCCGAGTACAGCTCGATGGGCATATCCCAGTGGAAAAGCGTCAACACGGGCTCGATGCCGTTGTCGACGAGTTCATCCACCAGCGAGTGGTAGAAGGCGAGACCTTCCGGGTTGGGCTGCATGCGTTGGAGCGTGATGTTCCAGGTCATGGCGCGCGACCACGAGATGGAGAATCGCATGGAGCCGTACCCGTCGCCCTTCATCGTGTTGATATCGTCCTGGTAGCGGTGGAAGAAGTCATCGGCCACGTTGGCGCACTTCGGGAACGAAGAAGTACCGCAAATCTCGTCCCAGACGCTGGGCGTGCGACCGGTTTCGTTTACTGCGCCTTCGACTTGGTACGACGCCGTGGCGGACCCGAAAAGGAAGTCCGAGGGGAAGCACTTGGTCGTGGAGTTTGCTTCAGTGCTGCTGCTGCTGAAGTTAGACGTTGCTGCTACCGCAACGGAGGCAATCGCTGCAGACCAGCAGAGCGCGCGAAGTCCCATGTGAAGCATTGATGGCCACCAGCGAGGAATCTTGGGATGTGTGCGAGCCGCTACAAATGTGGAAGTGAGATGTCTGACAGCTCCATTGGCGATCTTCCAACAGTGCTAAACATTATGTCTTCAATGCTTACGCCAATGGAGGTCTCTCTGCGTGTCGTACCCTCGGACCACTTCAACATGTAGTTGTGGTTGAACACAGGTTTGAATACTATACGCTCAACTCAACTTCAAGGAGTCATCTTGGCCGACGAACACCTTATTCGTGCAAACAAGGCCATTTAGTTGATTCTTTCCCCATAACGTAACTATGGCTGATCATGCGTGATACGATACATATACTTGCACCGACGGTAACCTCACGAGAGAGTTCCCATAGGCACACTTATGATAATTTTTTTATGGTAAGCTTAATAAAATCTACATCAACTTCAGTGAACTTCTCTGCCAACAATTGTTTTCCCAAGTATCATTAATACCAGCATTCTGCAATATGCTCGAGTGTTCTGGCGTTTTCGTCACAGTCTAAGCTCCATTATCACCCGCGTTAACAAGTACGTTTGCGTTGCATCCTCCGCATCCAGGTATTGGGGGGGCATCAAGTGTTTCATTGTCTTAATGGGCCAAAGGCATGAGGCGCTTTGGTTAGAGGGCAATGTGCCGAATGACAGCCCCTAAGGGATGGTGGGAGGGTAGAATTTTTCCATGGTGCCGAAGGCCTAGTGCCGACTTGAGCGTGTATCGTGCCGGCCACAGCAGTGTCAGGCTGAGCCCTGCGCCGCTTGCTTTCCTGGCTTGTCGTTTGAGCTCCGTGACGCTCAACTGTCGTATACCTCCCCTGCTGGGGTCGGCCACGCTGAGACTGTTGGTGAGAAGAGGCCTACACGGGGTTTCTGCTTCTTCTCATCCTGGCGCTGCTGCTTCTCTGCAGCCCGCTGCTTTGCATGAGCACGTCGTTCGGCCTTCTTCTTTCGCAGCAGTTCCTTTTGCCGTTGAGCCTTGGCAGCTTCAAGCGACGGCGCTGAAGCACTCTGCTGAGAGTAGATTGCTAGTGAGACGACGAACTTGTGCAAAGAGATACAAGAGTTTTCTTTATTGTTGTTGTGTTCACTAAACAGGGAAGCTTCACGACTGAGTCTACAAGTCGAGGGCCAGCGAAGCCGCCCTCGATTGTAAGGTAATACCTCTCCTTACACTTCAACGGAGAGCACTGACGTACCCCTCATCCTTGGGCACGACAACCCCTCCGCTTTCACACCGAGTTCCATCGATTCGTACGCACGACACCCGTCCTCGAGCGGGGATGGAGACGTCCACGGACCTCCAAAAGTCTCACCTTACACTGGCACGCGCCATCATTTCCAGCAGCCGTCCAGCTGAGATAAGCGTCCAAGCGGCCAAGCCCAGCGAAGTGGAGTGGGAGTGTTCGCTCAGTGGAAGCAGCTGAGCGGAACTCTTGCAGCGCTAAGCAGGGCTGACCCAAGTGGTGCAAGGGCTGAGCGAAGACCAAGGTCGAGCGGTGTAAACCTGAGCAAAGAGCGCGGGCGCTTCGTCACATTGATGAACGTGCTCAACTACTTTTTCGCGTGGCCTCTGTATGGACCACCCGCGACCGTGATGACCGTGACTGTGGGTATCGTGACCCACATTTGGCGGAACAGCGACGGCAAGGCCGAGCGGGACGATTTTTCGCCGGTGGCGATGATTATGCGTGGCCTCAAGGACCTGCGTGCCCGCGCTGCCGAACGTGAACGATCGGAGATGGAGAGTCTGCAACGACTGCGAGGTGCTGACGCTGCTGGTGAACATGCTGCTTATGAGGACGCCGTCGAAGACGTCGCTGTAATTATCAACGAGGAGGCCCCGCCGCGTGCACCGGCGGCGATCTCTGCAATGACTTAGTCCTCGAACGTGTACCTGTCTCTAGGAGATTGCGTGCGGTGCCGTTTGTGGCACTGACGACCCCGATAATATGAAAGGATCGAAAAACGTTCCTCATCATCCGAATGCGTTTCTGTCGCTGTTCCATGTCATCTTTCTCCAGATTGCCGACACGAGGAAATTCGTCCAAGAAAAAGACGAAAGGCTTGACTCTCTTCCTAGTGAGAACGCGTTGCACGTCCAACCCCGGAAATTCGTTCTTTTTCCGAAGCGCTGAAATGATAAAACCGTAGACCAGTAGAGTTTGCACTCCGAAAAAATCAGGGATCGAGCCCGTTTTCAACGTCTCCGCATCTGCCTCGATGCAAGCACGGAACACTTCAGACCGCTGTAAAAAGGCGTCATACACAGGTTGGCGAAGGTTGGCGGGCCTACTCTAGGCTCCTACACAGCACGTGGAAGACGTCGCACTCGCTAGTGGCCTGGAGGTTCAACGCCATTTGCGTCTTGCCAGTACCGGACGAGTTCTCCAACACGACGAACGGCATCACAGCGGGCTTGGCAACCTTCAACTCATCATGGATCGTCTTGATCATTATGACCAGATCCTTTACCCCCTGTGAGCTTTTAAGCTTGTCATCCACTGCATTGTACTGGTCCAACTCGGCGGAGTCCTCGATTTGGATAGACTGCGCCGTGGGAAGCTTCACGAGCACGTGAACATGGCTGAGTCCTGCTTTGATTTGGTCATACGACACCACTTCTTCTGCCGACAACCCGGATGCGCAGAGTCGTGCATGCTCGTTATCAAGCTCCTTCATATCGGCACTGACACCCACGCCGCCCTTCACGGTGGTTGCAGTAAGCCAGTTGCCGCCGTCTTCCTTCGCCAGGAAGAGCTGAAGCTTATCTGGGTCGTGCTCCGCTTCTTGAACTTGATCGTCATCTTCAGGGCATTCACCGAGGCGTTCTCGTCCACTTTCACCGAGAGCACGTTCCCCGCAACACTCGCGACGGCGCACCAGATACTCGCCACAACCATTCCTTCTCGAGTCGGCAGATTCTGGAATGAGTTCTCCGAGAGAATGTCGTTTTATATCAATCAGTCATTACAGAATTTTTATGAGTGTTCGCACGCCGTGTTCAGTGAATTTCCTAACCTTTTTTACAACAATCCCCTTAGGCATGCCGTGCCATAAGTACGTGTTGTCCTCCTGCTGAGCGATCTTTTGCGTTGGTGGCATTTCATTTGTAAACGACAGATCCAAATCGAAATATGAGACCTCGTCGCTGGTCACACTCCTGATACGATGTTCATGGCACCTCTTTGTGGTGAAAACAATGTATGGAAGTGAACGGGTGCTTGATAGCGATTGAGCAGTGCATCGAAAACCTGATTACTCGATCTAGCTTCGTAGTCAAACTCAGCCTTGTTGACAAGGTAGGACGGCATAGTTCGAGCGTGGGTGGGTCCAGAAACAGCTTAGCTTAAGCCAATAGTTCATCAAGTAGCCTACGACACCAACCACTGCCGTCACTAGATAGCGACGGTGCTCCTCGTGGTGGGTGATGAAGCTTGTAAAGATGCACACAAAGACAACTGCAGCGGCTTTATCGGTGGCTAAGAAAAACAACGCCTGAAGTAGTAGCTTCTCGTCCCATCAAAACCACGTTCGCATACTGAAAAATGAAGTAGAGTTCCGCCGTGTACGCTGGCTGAAGAGTGTGCTCGATTTACAGGTGGTTCTTCTCGATCTGGATCTGGTTCAGGTCTCATTAATATACTCTACACAATATTCAGAGTCGAGTTTGTACGCAGTGGACGATCCATCGGTGGCGTTGAAATTGCGCGGCAAAACAATAAGAGACGGCTTGGATTCAACTTCGAGAGCCGCTCGGGGTTCACCTACCGTTGTCGCCAGCGTTTTCCACTGTGAATCACCGACGGGAAACCAGTACCAGTTCAGATTTATCGGGTTTAGCAAGCTCATTGGAATTCCACTTTCGTGGTCGTTCAGCAAGGTACCATTATTTCCAGTGGAAATCGAATCCCTCTGCACTCGGCGTTGTACGTCTCTGAAAAGTTTTCCGGTGTCCACGCCAGACGCCCCACAGTAAGCGAGTACACCATGCGAGCATTCTCGATTGTGTTGCTTGAACTCGTCAACGAGTCCCCCTCAATACGCTTCCCCAGACTAACAACCATCATGGACGTAGTTGAACGCCGCGTACACGACTGCAAAGTCTGCTCAAGACCCGAATAGTCGTTGTCCAACAACGAGGGTCTCTTCTCCTTGGTCATTTAAACAAATGGCGAGTGCTTGTACGCGAGGGTGGATCGCAGTTGTGTTCCCATCCGCCTTGTACTCTTCGTTGTCCGCCAAGAGACATGCCTTCGCATTGCATGCGTAAGGATACAGATGCCAATAGAATGGATTCGTGCTCGACGAGTTGTCTCTCTGTGTACCGTAGTTTCGGGTCGGAATTTCAATCGTCAGAGCATCAAAAACGATAGTTTCGGTCAAGTTTACACGCGTGAACTCCACTTTAGCCGACTCATCCGAAGTCCTGGAGAGCTCCGCTTTATCGTAGTAGTCAATGATTACATCGCGGGCAGTAGAGGCGAAGCTCGCATTACCATTCGAGCGAGCTGTCAAGTTGAAATAGTCTGCCAGAACAACTTTCCCCGTCGCATTTGCGTGACTGAAACCACCCCAAGCCTCGTCCTCTTTCGTCCACCATCCGAGAAACGTGTTGCTCACGACCAGCGAGTACACCACCAGGTTTGTTGCAATCCCTTCGCTCATCGGTAGGCCATCGTACTGCTCAAGGTCAGACTCCGCAGCATTCATGGGCATACTCATGGAAGCTGTCGGTTCTAGCGCTTTCGAAAGTGCATTCTGTTGCCAAGATCATGGGCATACTCATGGAAGCTGTCGGTTCTAGCGCTTTCGAAAGTGCATTCTGTTGCCAAGTTCGCGAGGGGAAGCCGTAGCTTGGCAACACATTCTTGAATGCTGTCGCGTAGTACCAGTCATCAGTCGCTTTGCAGTGCGTCGGAACCTCCTCTCTCGGGATGAACAGGCCACGCAGGATGGTGTTCAGTACACTGTTTCCTGGTGTACTCTCACGAAACGTTGTGTCCCATGTCGTCGTTAGATTCCCCTCAGCGTCCAGCTGTTGCGTATTATCGTGAACGCTCTCCACAACAAGATCCGACGGCATTATCCTTGGGCTAACCGTACCGGGAACCTCTTGCAAGTTCATGGAATTGAAGCCAGTATTCATCAGATATTCCACGACGCCAATGGCACCAATCAAGAGATATCTGCGTCCGTGAGCATCAGGAAGATGACCGCTACCACCATGCTCAGAGTCACATCGAGCGGCTTCATCATCAACGCCGTGAGACTGCCCAGCCTTTCGTTGTACTGTCCAGAAGTTCTTTGCGTTCTGCTTCGTCCAGGTCGATTGACGAAAACGAGCCCACTTGCGTCCCATTCCCTGCAAATGGCAGCGTCACACCAACGCAGAAGGCGGCCATGGCCACAGGGATCGCCACCGCGCGGAAACGAAGAACGCTCACATCGAGGGTGTATTCCGAGGGAGGCTTGGAGAGTTCTGAAAGCTCACTCGTCCGGTCCGTCTCCGTCTCAGTCTGCGATTCCCAGTAGTGGTCCTCATCACCACTGCAAAATGAACAATGAGTGCACGGCCACCACAGCCAGCTAGGCGTACGTCTCCACTACTGCGGACGTGCGCACCCACCGCAGATCGCAAATGGATCGCGGCCCAAAATCAGGATCGCGAATGGCGGAATTTCTGATAACAGTCGACGTCACTACGGAAGATATTGAAACCAAAACATTGGTTAACCCCTGAGCCTTAACTTTAACTCCACCAGCAAAGGAATAAAAACGGTGTGGTTACCACACCGTTTTTTTTTTTCCTTTGCTGTTCAGGTGCGGGCAGAAGTACTTCTACAGGTTTTCCAGTGCTTTCACAGTCACGGCCATTGCCCCATTCCTGGTGAGGGCTTCCTTCTTCCTCACGCTTGCTCAAAGTGAAGCCAACTACTACGGGCACTAACTCCGCCTCCACTGTCAAAATTGCCGACTTCAGCGGTCTTATTCTTGTATTACCACCCTTAGGGTAAAATACCGTTAGTCATTCGTTGGAAGACGTCGTACTGACGAGTGCGGTAGCTGTTGTGGCTGCGTCGCACAAGGCTGATCACGTGCTTGATGACCTGGCTTTGGTCGTAGTCAAGGCGGAAGAGCTGCTTCGTGTTACTCAGAATGTCTCTCGGGTTCTGGGACAAGAAGCACGGGCAAGACGACTCCTGCGCCATGATGGCGATCATCATCAAGATCGTATCGGCATGTTGCTACATAAACACAATAACAAAAAGATCAGCACCACGTCACCAGCGCATAATAACGTGTCTGCCTGTCCGTACCTGAAGAGCCAAAAAGCCTTGGATGAGGAAAATTACGTAAGCCTTGAAGTAATCCGACTGAGTCCCGCCCATTGCGTCGACCATCTCGCCTGTCAGCTTGAACGGAGCCGTCTCCAAGCTGAATCTGCCACCTGGGGCGATGCCAAGGATGAATCCAAAGTCAATATGAATCACGTGGCCGTCGCTGTCGATCATGATATTGCCGTTGTGCCTGTCCTTGATTTGCAGGAAGTAGCACGCCAACGAGTACGCAGCCATGCTCCTCACGAAGTTCGTCATCGCCGTCTTGTAAGCAGCAGAATCCGCTTGGCCATAGGTTTTCAGAAAGTGATCCGCCAGAGTCGTGTAGTTGTCCCTCGCTTTTAGCGCATCAAGCGACACGGCATTCTTGACGTACTCGATCATACCAGTAGATGACCCTCGCTTTTAGCGCATCAAGCGACACGGCATTCTTGACGTACTCGATCATACCAGTAGATGCTGAAGTTGCGATGATCTCGTATGGCAACAGTCGAAGAGGCAAGTCTGCGCTGTGGAAGATATCTTGGAGCTGGCGAATAATCTGCTGACACAAGACCTCTTGCCGAAGATCGTCGTTGGACTTGACGATGAATGCAACGCAATCCCAGTCTTGCGCAGATGATGTCGCGACGTAGGACGATGTCTCACGCAGGCGCTCCCTCTTCTCCTCGAAACTCTCTCCAAACGCCGACTCGACGGCGACGTGAAGGCGCTTGCGCTTGTCAATGACGTAGTCATGCACAATGTTGAGCTGCTCTCTCAACAACTGAAGATCCTCGCTCAGCTGGGCAGCGTTTGGAACGCCCTCTTTCGGTAGGACGTACTGTTGCATCGCTTGCTCCACAGAGTTCATCGCTGCAAGCGCCGCCTCAGGCTCAAACTTGAGAAAGAGCGAGCCGCCACGGGCATTCGAAACCATCGAACGCCTATCATCGGATGATCCAGTAAGGCATTCCTGGAGTGGCCTGGACGCTTTAGATGCGGAGCTCGGAGCACTCTCCGTTGCTGTATCTGCCAGATTTGCGTCGACGGCGTCAGCTAAGTCAGCAATATCCACCTTCCTCTCTTGGTGCTTCAACATGATTCGCGAAGACGTGCGAATCAGTGGCTGCTCTCGATCCGTAGATTCCGAAGCAGTAGATCTTGGCGACTGTTCTGACGCAGGGCGTGCATCAAACTGTTCGACGTGGCGACGATCTAGAGACTCAAGAATTGTGCTGGATTCTCTCTTGAGCTGGTATGACGTCTCGTCATTTGCTGCAAACCCACTGAACGCATTGGATGATAACGACGTCTTTTCCAGAGCTCCGCAGCGCAGCAGTTCACTACCAAGCCACAGAGCGTGCGCCTTGTCCGACACAATCTCGTTCTTTGTCATCCACTCGACAACTTGTCTGCCCGTAAACGTGCCATGACTAGAGGGATTGCTCGCCAACATGCTGATCTCCATGTTCTGCGCCATCGAAATCAGTTGGTCGTTAGTGAAGTTCTCGACGTCACTTGGCATCGATCCCAGGTTCTGCGACTGCGCCAACCCAGTGATGCCCGATCCCTCGCTAACCGACCGTCGCCGCCGAATCTTGATTGTGTCGGCGCAGGACGCAATGATGGAGTCCAAGGACTTCGAAGTAGTGTTCATTAAGGACCCAGTCCGACCACGGCGACTTCTCTTCTTTTTTCCACCGACAGCTTGAGCCAGCGCTACAAGCGATGGTGGCGGATCGGAGGATACACGATCTCTCAGCTCCTCCGTCTCGCTATCATCTTCTTCCCCACTGGAGGACGCGTCGTCATCTCGAATCTTCGCTTGGCCATTGTATTCATCAGCAGGGTCACCGTTGTTGTGGCCCTCCCCATCACCAGAGAACGTATCCATTGCAATCACTTGAGCAATATCACTGCTTGTGGCCATCTCGATGGCATTTTTCGCGACTTCGACCTCCGAAGCCGGGACCAAAACCTCCAGACCGTCAACCTCGATGACTTCTTCACAGTCACTGCGTTTGTCGTTCTGGAAGCCGAACGTGAGAGACCGACCCCGGTTCAGCCAGGCGCTCTTTCCGGAGACACTCATCAGCCTCGCAACTTCGAAGAAAATTAGCGTTGGTGCGCGAGGCGCTCTTTCCGGAGACACTCATCAGCCTCGCAACTTCGAAGAAAATTAGCGTTGGTGCGCGTGCTCGAGTCGTAAAAACTGTTCCTTCTTCTTTCGCAATCGTAAGGAGCCGCTGAATCGGGTCGTCACATGATCCTAGCGGGCAGAAAGCTCCTTCAGGCAGTAGTAAGGAGCCGCTGAATCGGGTCGTCACATGATCCTAGCGGGCAGAAAGCTCCTTCAGGCAGTTCCAGCTTCTGCAGCTCCCGTCGTAGCGCCTTCTTACGCTCTTGCGGGGCACAAAAGCGCAGTCGCTCTGTCATCGCACACAGCTCTTCGATGAAGCTAATTTGTGTGGTGAAGATCCGACGCTCCTCGCCTTCGTCGCGGTGAGAATCTTTAGGCAGCGCGTCGCTAGGCAGCAAAAACTCCGGAGGGATGGAACAAGCGCTCACGGCATCGCAAATTGCACCGAGCGGGATCGTGGCCTTTGTATCGGTATGGACGAGGATTAGCAGACGATCAAACAGACACTTAATGATGGCAGTTTGCTCCGTCGACGCCGGCAGGTCCTTGTCGATCTCAAAGGACCAATCGCCATGAGAAATCTGCATCTCCACGTTGACCATCAGCAGCTTGCACATGCTCATCTTCCGGTACAGGAACTCGGGAACGTACAACTCCGACTGGCCAAAGCCCCACCCACAGCTATCGTCGATCGCCGCGCGCGTTAGCCAGTAGATGGCGGTCGCAAGTCGAATGTGAAGCTGGGTAGCGTAGCAGATGACCCGGAAGAGAAGAGCGGCCTTCATGTTGTTGTTCGTCCAGTCCACCGTGAGCCACATGTGGAAGATCTGCGGCAAGAAGAACTCAAAGTCGGCCAGGTTGGACGCCGACAGCTCCAGCAGCTTGTTCACGGCGTGTGCATACGCTTCGTCACATCCGTGGCGATGCAGATGCAGCACCTGAATGACGTCAGAAATGCCGAATGCCTCGTCGCTAAACATCGCAAGCAGCGCCTCGACCTCCTCCTCGTCGGCTTTGGCCAAAGCAGGTTTCTTGATGCCTTGCGCCTCCGTCTGGGCGATGCTAAGACGCTGGAGCAACATGCCAAGCCACAACACAAACCGCTGTACTCGATAACAACCCATACACAGCCGTACCGGGTGGTTCATGTGGAAGTGGCGAAGCATTGCAAACCGCGAGCTGTGGTCCGAGCAGACCGAGCCACCGCAGTTGCGGCAGTGGTGCTGTCTCTTCCCCGTGCTGTCGAATCGTACATGGCAGCCAGGGTGGCAGCACCTCATGTCGTTCTTAAACTTGGGCGGACTGCACTTCTTCTCCGTAAATACGAGCCCTCCCGGGGTGAGATCCATGATGTTAGGACTCACCGACGCGTGCGCGCTCCACTTGGCGACTGCGTCCTCCGTGCCCTTGAGCGCGGCCTCAATGTACTCGATCCACTGCCGCTTGTCCTCCTCCGAGTCCGCGTCCACGTTGAACACGACGCCAGACGTGAACGACAGCTTGAACGAGTGGCGGTACGTGTGCCAGAGGCCCTTGCCGTCCCAGGACTCGACCTTCTGCACCTCGGCACTGAAGAGCGCCGAAATCAGCGCGGACGCCGCGTCTCGGGACGCGAACCGCGAGAAGTTGACGCCCACACAGCGACAGTAGAAGCGCTTCATGCGGTGGTACGTCACGCCCTCGTCGCGCATGCTCAAGTAGCCCTTGACGCCCAGTCCGTCGCGCTCGACGCCCAGCGGCCCCAGCAGCTCCATGGAGGACGAGGAGGACGCGGCGCCCTCGGACATGGGAGGACCGCTCGAGTGCATGGAGCTGCGGCGCTCAGCGTCCGCTGCAGGAGTG
>JAIKVG010000536.1:0-12566 GCA_024679175.1 Phytophthora cajani
GAGCCCCTCCCGGATGTTGCATCACGTTGGAAAGAGGTACGACCGCCTCAGTCACAGTAGTAATCGGTATATAGGTTGCTGAGTCAGCGTTGCTCGCAGATGCTGTGGAATGGAGGTGTCGAAGTGAACATCTACGAAGTCGCGGACTCCAAGTTGCTCGTCGGGCTGCAGAAGGGAATTTTCGTCGAGGACGTCCTGCGGTTCCTAGATGATCAGCACGACGTACGAGAGTACGAGTGGGATGGCAAAGCCTACTCAGCTGAACGTAAACGCAAAAGACAAGGACATCACAAGCGCCAGCGTAAGAAAACCGCAAAGGGCCCCGGCAAACACCCCGGCAAGCATGACAAGCATCCGCACTTGCATCCGAAGCGAAAGCATCCGCAATCACAAGCGCCAGCGTAAGAAAACCGCAAAGGGGACCGGCAAACACCCCGGCAAGCATGACAAGCATCCGCACTTGCATCCGAAGCGAAAGCATCCGCATCTACAAACTCAAATCCCAGACACAACGAACCCCAACGAGATGACAACACCAAGCGATGAATTATGACAACCCTCCCTCTTCCAGCGAAACATAACAACAAGATCATGCAAAACCATTTTAACGTGGACGTTATGTTGTCTCTGGAGTCACCGCACAGCTCCATCCGAGGCACTCAGCCCTCGCCACTTCAGTTACTCGTGCGCTCACTGCGAATGGTTTCCAGCAACGGGCCCAGCATTTTGTTCTTCTTTGCGTTTTCCATGACAGAGTTCAGTCTCGGATGGGAGTCCGCGTCGCGCACAGCGCAGATGGCGTCGAGCGCTCGCAACGCGCTGCGAATGAGATCCTTCACGCGCTCCACTTCAGGGCCAACTTGGTCCTCCTTCACCTTCTTGTTGATCGTCTTCTCTAGTGGGTCTATCAGCGAATCCAACGCGCCCACGATGCTGCCAGGCTGAACGTAGCAAATCTTAATCAAGATCTGGTGGCTGAGCATTTGGATGTCGTCCTGGTCTCCCAAGCCTCGCTTCAGCTGGTCGAAGAACAAGGTGATGTCCAATTGCTGAGGCAGCACCTGAATCAGCGTGTCCACGCACGAGTAAGCAGCCTTACGAAGAGGGAGGCCATCGTCCACCTTGTGCTTGAACGGACCAAGGTCCACCACGCGCTCCAACTTAATCTCGGTCGCTTTCAGGAGCACGGGGAAGATACGCTCACGAACGTACGGCACCAGATAGTGGGCGTGGTGGTGAGCCGCCGTATTGAGGACCAGCAGGGCAGCCCGACGAACGTGCAGGTCTTCGTCTTCAAGAGCAGCCAAGAAGGGGTCGATGTGGGCGAAGATTGCATTGACAGCTGACTCCTGGGCCGTCGTCGTCATGGCGTACTTGAGGCTTGTGACAGCGGTCCAGCGCGACCAAACATCTGCAGACCCACACAATTCCGTCACAATGGGCATGATCTTGGCACTGTCCGTCACAGCAAGTTTTCCCATGCACTCGCCAACCATGTTGCGGACACCTTCCTCCTGGCGGGAGCTCATCTTCTGCAGAACTGGAAGCACACGGTCCACGTACATCGCAAAGCCGTGGTGGGGCTTCGCTGCGTGGTCGGAGATAACTTCGCGCAGCGACGACAGGAGGAGATAAGAGTTTTCTCCTTGCTCCAGCTTCACCATGATGGTATCCAGGTACTCTTCCATGTTCCCAACGCAAATGCTACCGAGAGAATAAGCGGCAGCGGCCTTCACTTCTTCACCCGCATTGCTAAAGCAGCTCAGAATGATTTCCTTCACGTCAGGATACCCAGCAAGTTTAATCTTGCGGCCAAACTCACCCAAACTGTAAAGCGACAGTACCCGGTTCTTTTCGGACTCCGTTTGGGTGATATCACCAACAAACTTCGCAAACGCAACCTTGCGATTCTCTTCGGTCGTCGCCACACACGTACCAGCGACGCACCGAGCAATGTTCATCACCGAGTGCTTTGATTCCTCAGAAGGCATCACCATCAGCGCCTTAAACAGGTCACCGAAGCTACTGCCCGGGGAGTTCAGCTGCGTCAGCTGCGCGAAGAGGCCCTTCAGGGCGTCCAGCGTGGGGCCCTGAAGCATGGAGCTATGACACAATTCCAGAGCCTTCACTTGAGCGTTTTGCAGGAGGGCATCCGTCGCGGCAACATGAGGGCACACACGAAGCGAGTTCGACACCAGCGTGATACTCATGCGGCACAATTGAAGATCCGCGTCCACAAGAAGCAGCGAAGCTTCCAGCATCACTTCACAATGCAGAGTCTCGGGCATGTTAGCGCCCTTGTGGACAACCAAATCATTCAAGGTAGCCAGGGTTGCCTGCTTCAACGTGCGAGACTGCTGCCGCAGTAGTTGGGCTAGAGTCTGGGTGCACTCCACGAGAATCGGCGACATGTCCAGGTTAAGCTTCGAGCGAGCAATGACCCCGATGGCTTTAATACTCTGGACGCGAGTGATTTCGTTGTTCAGACGCTCCATGAGCAGTGGGTAAACTTCTCCCACACGAGGTCCAAGCTCATCACCTAGTCACAAGAGCAACACGTTAGCCCAGCAAACAAGTTGTAGTAGTCGAGTATGGTTGCCACGCACCAAGCACAGCAACGATCTCCCCAATGCTGCTAATAGCTGACTCCTTGATCTCTTGATCAATGTCATGAACCTTCAAACTAGGCAGCACAGCTTCGAAAAACGGCACTGCGTACGGCTTGTACGCCAAGTCACCGTCATCAGAGCGGATAATACGGACAAGAGACTCGATCAAGCCCAATGCCTTTGCGACTGTCTTGTACCAGTCTCCCTTTGCGCACTGCACGGCAACCTTCACAATTGACTCAACGTGAGGTCGGAACGGCTCCACGGTGTGAGTATCAATGAGTAATCGAAGGAAGAGCAGTGCGTCCAGCTTCAGGTCCGAGTGCTTGTCTTCCACAGCGTTGAGAACATTGGGCATCAAACGTCCGATATAGTCCCCAAGCTTTCCATGCTCCACCATTGCGAGCTCGCTCAGCATCGCGACCACAGCACAGCGCGATGGGACTGAGGCCTTCGTTCCGAACTGCTTGTTGGCCCCCACTATGATCGCGTTTAGGCGCTGCTCCAGCTGAACAATGCACCCGTTCGACGTGGGAGGGTGGAAGGAACTGGTTCCGTTTGAGCTCGGAAGGGTCTTGCGGGTAGCGCGGAGAAGTTCCGCAAACACCCCAAACACGTCGATCCGAACGTTCTCTTCTCGCTCCTTAAAACGCGAGATCAGAGGCTGGGCACAGTGAATGTAGAGCTGCTCCAAGAGCTCGGGCCTGGTGGAAATAATTGCAGTCAACACGCGCAGACTAGCGCGGCGGACCTTCCAGCTGGTGTCATCGTCATCACTGTAGTCGCCTTCGTCATCGCTGTACTCCTCCTCTTCTTCTTCCATGTCCTCATCCTCATCGGCCGACTCAACGTAGTTGTAGTTCGGGTCGTACGAGATGAACTGCATCACCAGCTTCAGAATAGCTTCCACGTGGGGCGTGATCTCATTGTGGCAGCGGATCACAAACGCTTCAAAGGCCTGGAAGCAGTTACCACGCAGCTCATCCGAGTCTTCGTTTTGCAGCGACTCGTCCTCCGGATCGCCACAAAACTGCACCAAGATGCGGATCACAGCGTCCAGGTGCTGACCAAGGCGGTGGCCAGCAGTGCGCGAGAGCATGCCGATGGTCTGGATCAGCGTGCGCACATTGGCCGAGTCCGTGGATCCCTGGATGCCCTTGATCAGGTGCTCCACCAGGCGGCTCACCAGCACATCAGACGCCATGACACCCAGCGACCCCACGCAAGCCGTGGCGCGCTTGCGCACGAGCGGTGACTCGTCCGTGAGCTGCACCATCAGCAGCTCCATGATGGTCGCGTGCTCAGTGGCGACGTCGTAGCCGAAGCGACGCAGCAGGTCTGTGAGGATGTCGAGCGTCTCGGCCTTCACCGCGGCGTCCTTGTCCTTTCCCAGACCCGTTAGCAGACGCGTGCAGACGCCAGTGGCGATGGATGCCCCCGCGGACTGGGACACGTCGGCCACGATGGTCTTGAGCCCGATTGAGTAGATATCCCGCAGCTCCGGCTTGCCGTTGAGGATGAGATCGCAGAGCTTGGCGCAGATGTCCGCCACCTGCGTCACCTGCACTTTGGTCACGAGGATGCCCAGACACTTGACGGCGATAGACTGCACGTCGTTCGACTTGTCGTCCAGCTGCTTCAGCACCGCCGCGCACACTCTAAGGGTCATATGAACACACACACACATAGAGATAGGGCACACAAGCGTCAGTCACCCGTCCCTTCCTCGCCTCCATCTCCCTCTCCACAGGAGTCATATGAACACACACACATAGAGAGATAGGGCACACAAGCGTCAGTCACCCGTCCCTTCCTCGCCTCCATCTCCCTCTCCACAGCGCACTTGGGCTCGAGGTACGCGCCCAGCTCCACGTCCTTGTTGAGCTCGACGCAGAGATCCGATGTAGCCATGTAGCGTTCATCCTTGTCGAAGTCCGTGGTCTGCAACAATACAAAAGAGAACAGACGTGAGCGGTAGGCACAATATTTAGTCAATCAGCCAGCCAGCACCTTGTCCAGCAGCTGCGCGATCTTGTCCTCGTTCGCGCGCATGGTTCCGTTCTCTCTCTCTCGCTCTCTCTCGGTCCAAAGTGAAAGTGAGTGACGAGAGGAAAAGGATCTCGTCTGTGGTGTACACCACACCAACTAGCACCCGGCCGTTACTTCAACTGCTTCCGCGCTCCAAAGTGAAAGTGAGTGACAAGAGGAAAAGGATCTCGTCTGTGGTGTACACCACACCAACTAGCACCCGGCCGTTACTTCAACTTCTGTCCGCAATTCGACGGACAGACCCGACGCCCATGAGTGCGACGCACGACCTCGATGCTGTGGCAGATCCACCGCGGGCGAGTACTGAGCGAAGCGCCGTGACTCTGTGTGCAGGCGAAGGCGACCACGACCAGCTCACGTCGCTCATCTCGGACGAGGTGGAGCGCCAGCTGCGAGAGCGAGGCTCCGTGCTCGAAGCCATGAGGGAGCAGATGGCCAAGGTGCTCGCGGAGTTCGAGGAGATGGCGGCTAACGTCAGCTCCAAGCGCTCGTGGTCCAACAGCGTCGCCAAGACGAAGCCCTTCGCGTCGCCCAAGAGGACGACGCCCTTCGACATCCACCCCGTCATCACGCCCCTGGACATCGTCCCGCCGGCAGCTGCGTCGCCTGCGCGGTTGCCAAAGTTAGTGTCATCCTGTGTGCTCTGTACCGGTTCGTAGCTCACTTGAGTCGTTTGTTTGCTTGCTTATGGTCGGGTGCAGGATTGGCGGTGCACTCCTCAAAAGCATCCACCAGCTCAAGCGCACGGCTAGTGGAGGGGTGCTCCCATCAGCAGGACCGCGTAGTCCTGACGGGAAGATCACCTTTGGTACGTATTTCTTTTGCGTTCATTCGGGAGTATCCGAGCTGTGCTGTGTGCGTTTGTTGACCTGGCTGCTTCGTTTCCGGACAGACAAGATACTTCCTCGGGTTGCCCACATTGAAAAGCGCGCCGATGGCTCGCAGCTGATGCTGTCACAGCAGAGACAACAAATGTATGAGCGAGCTCTGGTGCGATATCCACAGTGTCGGAGCAACGTTTTCGCGCCAAGTACTTTCGATCGTGAGGAAACGTCGAGCTTGGATTCGGGTGCTGCGGTTCAGGCACCGCGGGCGACCCTCGAGCTGGACTTTGTGTATGGATGCCGAAGCGGAGCGACGACGTCTCTTTCCAGCAGCCACCCTGCAGCTCCCAACGCTAGCACTAACAACAATGTTTTCTATTTATCAACTGGAGAGATTTTGTGGTTCACTGCGACTTTGGTGGTTCTCTACAAGAAGGAAACCAACACGCAGAGGTATTTTCGAGAACATACGAACGAAGTTACGAGCGTGACAGTCCATCCGAATACGAATCAACGCATCGTGGCATCGGGACAAGCGGGGCGCTCTGCGTTCCTTCTGGTGTGGAATGCGAATGATGAGCCCCTGGGCAAACGATTCGCGTGCCTCAAGGGTCATCAAGTCGCGGTTCGCTCGATCAGCTTTTCGCACGATGGGAAACTGATTGCCTCTCTCGGGGGCGACATGTACAACACCATTTGTATTCACGACTGGAAATCACAGGAGCTGCTGGTAAGTGCTCGGGGGCACACGTTCCGCGTTAACGCCATCGCATTCAATCCGTTTCAAGCGTATGGGCGACCCGAAACACATCGGTCGAAGAAGCCTGGGCAAGCTCTACACGATGACGATGTTTGCTACACCTTAGTTAGCTGCGGTGTCCGGCATATTCGCTTTTGGACCCTAACCAAAGCCGAGTACGTGCCTCCGCCATCGAAAGAGAACGCTGATAGTGCGTTTTCCCGCTCTACGTTTGGTGGACCTCCGAGGCTACGCCCTCCGACTCCGACCGAGAAAGTTTGGAAACTGGAGGGTAACGTCCCGTCATTTCATGGGCGTTTTGAGGTCCAAGACTTTACGAGTTTGACGTTTGTCAACGATTCCCCACCTGTCTACTTGTATGATGAGCACTCGAAGGAGTTGATCGCGACAACTTCCACTGATCATTCGCTGGGCCGGATCGTGGCAGGAACGGCGAGAGGAGATCTGTGTTTGTTCATCCAACCGAGAGCGAGTCCCAATGTTGACATAATTTCTGAGAAGGATCTTCACAAAGAGCCGGCGAAATGGTGGGAAATTCCTGATGAATACACGGACGCAGAGATCAACGAGCTCGTGCTGGAGAAGATCTCCTACGAACCGACTGGGAGACTCGTCGACGTTGTGCCACATGACCAAGAAACTGGGAATCGGTTCAAGTTGTCCAGGCAAGTTCAAGCGGAGATGGAAGGGATCTCCAAGCGAATGGTGCTGCGACCTAACTCTACAGCCTTGCATTCTCGCTTGGGGGAGCTGAAATACAGTGGGCCGCTCGCCCATCAAGGAGCAGCATACCAAGTTGCGTACTGCAAGAAGCTCAACGTGCTCATGTCGTGTGGTAATGATGGAAAGCTACTGCTGTGGACATGCCAAATGAGTAAGCCCATTCGGATTCCTGGAGTGAATACGCACGGGGTGTTCACACGACTGACCGGAACGTTTGCAGAGGGTTCACACTCATTGCTGCCTTATGGTGATCCTGCAAGAGTGTTCCAATTGCCGAGTATTTTGCCAAACGAAACAAGCGCAGCCAAGCCGACTAGTATCGTGTGGAAAGAGGATGGCAGTTCTGTGCTAGTTGCCACTAGCACTAGCTGCATATGGGAACTAAATGTTGTAACCGGAGATTGGCAACTGCTTTTCGAAGCTCGCAGTAGTGCAATTGGTGCTTGCGCCGCTCACCCCATGGAGCTGGAGGTGGCCACGGTTTCACAAGATGGATACCTTTGCTTCTGGGATCTTCAGCAGCATGTGTGCGCACGCCGACTGTACCTTGGTACTTTCATCACCTCTAGCGTCAAAGCGTTTTGCATGGAGTTCCATCCTGCGGGGCATGAGCTATCAATTGGTCTTAGCTCAGGAGAACTACTGGTTGTAGACTGCGACATACTCAAGGTGATACTGCGGAAGAACATCAAGTCAACCTCTGGTAGTACGACAAACCTGCATCTAGGCCTGTCGGGCCCTGGGCTTCGAGCAGTTGCCCAAGTGAAGTATTGCCCCAATGCAAAGTTCTTGGCTGTGGGCGTGAAGGATACGTTCGTGTACATCTACGACGTCGTGAATGGGTACAAGAAGCTTCATGTGTGTGAAGGTCACTCAAGTGCAGTCTTGCATTTAACGTGGAACAAGAGTGGAGACATTTTGCAGAGCAATGCGGCCGATGGCGAGATTCTTCATTGGCTCGTTTCTCCAAACAAGGGCGAGACCAAGCAAATTACGGATGCATTCTTGGTTCGCGACGTGCAATGGACTAAATGGACGTGCGTGTTTGGGTGGTCAACCCCCGGTATCTGGTCGGAAGAATCGCCCAACCTGGTGGATATCGCAGCAGTATCGACTACGGGGCCAAAAACTGCAAGCGACCCAAGTGAATCAGGAAATACTCGTACAACTTCGAGCACCGAAGATTTGATTGCCGTGGCATGCCGCTCTAGTGTTCATCTACTGAAGTACCCTGCCCACCGTGGGGCTAGGAGGAAGGTGTACAAGGCCCATTCATCGGTCATTGCAGCATTAGACTTTTCTTTCGACGACGCCTTTTTGGTTACAGTTGGTGGGGATGACGGGACGATCATGCAGTGGAAGGTTGTGTCTAGTGGGGGCACTTCTCCTCGTGGTCGCGTAAAGAATAACACGAAACACACACCGAGACTGCAATTCACGGGGGACGACAGTACTGGGGACACATTGCCAAACTCGAGCCCTGTGCCTCCCCCGCACGACGAGAAGCAGCTGTCAAGCCAGCTTTCTCCTCGAAAGAACTCTCGACAGTACCGCGAACGCCAAGCTCATCAAGAAGCAGACCCCGTCGCCGAAAGCCTGCACCAAAGTGTGGACAATGACGAGGAGATAGACAGCTCGCACCCCGGGAGCTCTATGGAAAGCCAGCTTTCTCCTCGAAAGAACTCTCGACAGTACCGCGAACGCCAAGCTCATCAAGAAGCGCACCAAAGTGTGGACAATGACGAGGAGATAGACAGCTCGCACCCCGGGGGCTCTATGGACGAGCTTAGTAGTTCCGGTGGTGCTCGAATTGAACGTGGGATCAGCTACCAAAGTCCTGTCGATCCCGGCGACCTACTGCCTGCCCCTGTCCAAGTCCGTGTAACACATTCCTACGCAGCGGAGAACTCGGACGAGCTGAGTCTAAACGATGGCGAGATACTGCGCGTGCTGTCAAAAGCTGGTGGCGAGTGGTGGTTGGGCGAAACTTGCGATGGCACCAAGGGCTACTTCCCTGCTAGCTACGTAGAAGATGTTGATCTCGGTGCCCCTACTGCCAGTGACGAGGCAACTGAGGAGCAGGCAGCAGAAGGCTAATCGTTCACTTAAATCAAAGATGCTGTTGCTGCTTGTTGAAGTTGTCTGCGACGTGTGAAACGACATGGCTGTAGTTTCGGTGGCGCTAGTCAACACTTTCTGGCCCCGAACCATCCAATTGGTCATTCGCCATGGCATCGGACACGGCGCTGGCTGCCAGCGCGACGACGTTCAGCGACCTCCCGCTGCCTGGAGACGTCTCTAGGGCCCTGAGCGCCATGCGCTTCCTTCGCCCGTCGCCCATCCAGCTGCACGCGCTGCCCGTGGCTCTGTTCGGTAACGACGTCATCGGCCAGGCCAAGTCGGGCACGGGCAAGACCGCCGTCTTCGGAGTGACGGCCATCGAGCACGCGATCCGCTTCGTAGAGCAAAGGCGTCGAGCTGACGATAGTGACGACATGCCGGTGCTGGTCGGAGACCCGTTGGCGCTGGTTCTGGCGCCCACGAGAGAGATCGCGGTGCAGATCGAGACTGTGCTGGGTCAACTGGCCCAATTCCGACCGGAAATCGTCATCCGCACGTGCATCGGCGGTCTGCCCGTGGCTCAGGACGAGGTACAACGAACGAGTAAAAGAGACTGGTGTTAGTGCGCAGGTACTGATTGCGTTGGAGGTGCTATCTGCGACAGAAACACTTGGCTGCGGGCTGCCATATCGTGGTGGGCACGCCAGGACGCGTGAAAGCGCTGATCGATCAGTGCGCGCTGCCTTGCAGTGCGATTCGACTGCTCGTATTGGACGAAGTGGACAAACTCATGGCGCGAGATTTCGAAAAAGATGTAAGAAGTCGCTTGGTGGTTGTTGGTGGCTTGGAGCTGGTATTGACTGATTGAGTTGTATTTCACAGATCCAGTATATCGCAGACGCACTTCCTGAAAGGCGGCAGGTGATGGAGCCTGATGCTGTCGTGAAGTGTATTTAGCCGTGTACTAACTATCTTTATATGTTGCGTGGATCTAGACCCTTGCGTTTTCAGCTACGTTCACACCTGATCAGTTGGTCGCAGTGGTGCAACTAACGAGGACGCCCCAGGTTGTAGACAAATGATTCCCGGATCTTTGTGCAGCATTTTATAGCAGTGGCTTACTACAACTTTGATGTGGCAGATTGTGCGGGTCCGCGGCCCAAATGATGTCACAACCGAGTTCATTTCTACAGCTGAAGACCTAGAAAGCTGGAAAGAGCGCGAGCAAGCCAACGCCCCAGAGCTTTGGCTTCGTCACGTGCGACAGTTCTACAGCGTCGTCGAGCGCTCAGCCGCAATGAAATCAGGAGATGACGTACTGAATATGAAAGCGAAGGTGGTGAGGCTGGCGGCGCTGCTGTCAGAAATCGTGTTTGTGCAGTGCATGGTGTTCTGCAACGACAAATTTCGCGCTGAGGCGTTGGCTACTGCCCTCGCTGCACAGGGCTGGCCAGCGGCGTGTATAACTGGATCACAGACTCAAGCAACTCGCCTGGAAGTGATGGAAGGTTTTCGAGCATCGCGCTCGCGTGTGCTGGTATCGACCGACCTTACTGCACGAGGAATCGACGTCGACAAAGTTAATTTTGTGGTACGTTTCGCCACCGAGGAGGAGGGAATGTCAACCTGTCTAACGCGTCGATTGTGAACTCGTAGGTGAACCTGGATCTGCCCCGTGACCCAGCAACGTACTTGCATCGTGTTGGCAGGACTGGCCGCTTTGGTGGTAAGGGCTTGGCAGTGACGTTGCTGTCGAGGAATGAGGTTCACGGGGTTCAGCTACTCGCTCGAGTATTCAAGATGGAGATCAGCGAGCTACCGAGTCCCATTCCAGCAGAGATTTATGCGTATGCAACAGCAGCCGAAGAAGGTAGCGGCGGTGGTGAAGACCCTGTGGAGACCCTGTGGAGTTTGCTAGCGCAGGAGAGAAGTCAGACGAAGAGATGGAAGTCCGTGGAGATGAAGCGGAGAACACTACACCACCCGTGGAGGAAAAGGTTATTGCAAGTGAGAACGTGCCGTCGAGTGAGATCTCGAGCCGATACGAAAGGGAAGAACGTTCGTACGAAACCTGGATAGAGTTGCTGTAGGTGCATAACGGCAGTAAAGCAGCTCCACTCCTAAGCCTTAGCTGAATTTCTTGGCGATTTGGCGCAAGGTGTTTACCGTTCGGACCGTGACGGGGACTCCTAGCTTCTTGTCGAAGGCCACCTTGAACACCGGAGACTCGCGATCGGACCGTGACGGGGACTCCTAGCTTCTTGTCGAAGGCCACCTTGAACACCGGAGACTCGCGAGTACCACACGAACTCTCTGTCCAGCAGCTCGAGCTCGTCCGCGTCCGAGGACAGTGCCTCGAGGACGCCTCGTTGCTCCTGGGTGAGTTTTTCCTTCACCAACACCGCATTGACCGCCGTCGCGGACTTGACGATACGCTGTCCCAGCTATGGATGGGTCAGTTTGCTATTTAATTCGAATATCGGACCGTGACGGGGACTCCTAGCTTCTTGTCGAAGGCCACCTTGAACACCGGAGACTCGCGGTACCACACGAACTCTCTGTCCAGCAGCTCGAGCTCGTCCGCGCCCGAGGACAGTGCCTCGAGGACGCCTCGTTGCTCCTGGGTGAGTTTTTCCTTCAGCGCGTCAGCGATGGCACGCGACCCCCGACGCAGGAACGCCACAATCTTTTTGCTGCTGCGGTTGGCGGGGTTCTTCTCCGGCGCTGGAGCTTCGTCGGCTGCATGTGCAGGAGGCCGGACGTCCTCAACGATAGATGCAGCAGCGGCAGTGCTGGAGCGCGTGACTCACTCTTGCTCTTGGGCTCCTCCGGCACGGCTGGAGCCTTCCCCTTGGCCTCGGCGACCATGACGAGCTGCGGCGCCAGCGGCGACTCTCCGAGTGGGACGCAGTGGCGATGCGAGTGGCTGCTTGGACCTGCTCCAAGCCATTTGCCTCTGCCGAGCGAGCACCCAAAGTGAATCTACCGCGGGGCTAATCGCGTCCAGCGTCCACACTTGTCCACCCTCGTCCATCTTCTTAGTATATGTAAAACCTGTTTTATCTTATTATATCAGGTGTCACAACTGTAGCACTTCTCTATAGACCGCTGCATCACCCTCTGTACTTTCACCCGTCCAAGCCATTATTCACCGTTGTTCCGCCCTGTAGCGCCCAAATCGACGCATAAATCGACGCATAACCGAACTCGCCTCGAGGCCCGAAAGCTTCCTGCTTCAAGCTCTCCTCTCTCTGCCGAGGCGTCGCCTACGCCTTCGCGGCACTAGCCCACATCCGATCTTAGCCGCTCGCTGTGACGCCATGACCACGGACAGCAAGCCGTCGGTGTCGTCGGCGGCAGCCACTGCGTCGTTCTCGACTTCGTCTTCGACCGACAACAACGCGGCGTCAGGCAACCCGCTGCACAAATACATCTCGGCCAAGGAGGTGGCGCAGCACCAGGTCTTCCGCCAGCAGCACGACCTGCGGCGCTCCATCAGCTCCACGCAGTTCAGCGGCGGCCGCGAGAGCGCGTCCAGCC
>JAIKVG010000537.1:0-12566 GCA_024679175.1 Phytophthora cajani
TGCACTGCAGTGTCTGGAAGCAGAGCGAAATATCGAGACGATGTCGGTTTTGACGAGGCCAATCAGGTGGTTTGACGACCGTTGTGCAATTGGTGACACGCACGTCGCCTTTCAAACACGTCATGTGCAACTTCGATCAGGGAGGGGCTTCGTAGACAACAGTTTTTTGTACATATTTGTTATTCAAAAACTCGTGATAACAATCAGTGGGGTTCTCTTTTCACAACACCAGTTGAGCGATTTTCACCATGCCGTCGCCCACATCGACAAAACGAGGCGGGTGGAACGGTTTGTGCCCGATCTCGGCAGCTGGACGCTTGACGTGCGGAATACTTATCTTGTAGAAGAGCTTTACCCACAGCGACTCCGGTGACCCCGAAAACAAAAGAGCCCTCTCTTCATCCTCCGCAGTTTTTGCATATGTAGCCATCTCTTTGTCGCCCGAGTCGAAGTCTTCGTCTTGGGACTTCAGAGCCCACCTAGTTCACCACGCAGAAAAGCGTTGCCATGAAGCTCTGTTGTCTTGGTCTTGGTAGCTGCGCCGGTGGAGGGGAAAGAGCATATTCCTGCCAGCAGCATGACGCTGGTCGCTAGCGTCACGATAACGATGCACATGCGCGTTTCTTGGCGTCCGAGATGGACTTGATGGCGCTAGATGGCAAAAGCGAATTTGAACTGGACCCCGCAGCACGTCCAAACAAGTAGGCAAGAACTACTGTACGTTAGCGGTGGGAATCGCCACGTAATCGATAAGGTCGGCTAATGAGTTCTTAAACTTAATAAGTAAATGTAACAGTCTAACAAGTATGTGAACAGTAGGTATAGTTATGCTACTGTGAACGTATATGTTCAGTACAGTGCGTATTTCGTTTGTCGAGAGTCTGTTTCCAAACAGACTCAGGGAAAGACCTTGTTCACGCTAAGAGGTATTTACACGTTTTGAGGCAATCCATTGAATAACAGCCAATCCTACCCATTTTTCCCGCTTATTGCGATATTCATGTTTAGAATATTCCTTTTTAGAATTTGCAATTGTGATTTTTCGACAAGCAATGCTCGTCCGGCATCGTCACTTGCACGTCCTCTTCCTGCTCTTCCTGCTTAGTAGTGTCAGCTAAGACTACCAGAGTAGACCAGTTTTGCATTGAGGCCATTACAATGCAAGTTTATCGTGGTGTATTTCGTGCTATTTTGAAAAAAAAAATACCATATAATTACCTGTTTTAAGAATGCTCTGTGAGTTTTTTTCGTGACGTAGGGCAAAACACTCCAAACACGATTTCTATGTGCTAAATAGTGGCTCACCTATCGTCAAATCAGATGGAAACAGATACCTCCCGTTCTCCTCCGTTCTCAGCACTGAAGGGTAATATACACCTTTCCCGTCTACAACACCCCTACTCGCGTTGTAGTATCCTACTACCGATTCTCCCTCGTTAAGAACGGCCCTCAGTTCTGGACGAAAGACCTTGTTCACGCTAAGAGGTATTATTTACACGTTTTGAGGCAATCCATGGAATAACAGCCAATCCTCTACAAGTACAGTAGTAGAATTGGCTACCCATTTTCCCCGCTTATTGCGATATTCATGTTTAGAATATTCCTGTTTAGAATTTGCAATTGTGATTTTTCGACAAGCAATGCTCGTCCGGCATCGTCACTTGCACGTCCTCTTCCTGCTCTTCCTGCTTAGGCTCTCTGGGCCCTGTGCATTGCTCCCACAAACGGCGCAATCTCTTCCCGGCAATGCCAGCCAGCTCCCGGTGGTGAATGTCATCGTGGCAGGTGCCACGGGGGACTTGGCGGCGAAGTATCTGTGGGTGGCGCTGTTCCGCTTGGCGCTGGAGGGGGCGTCCACCGGTGGGCGAGCCTACCGCTTCTACGCTGGAGCTTCGCAGTCGCTGGAGCGTGGCAGGGCCTGGCGCAATCGCTTCTTCGATGAGGGATTTGCTCGGCGCGTGTGTGGAGACGTAGAAGCAGAAGCTCAGCCAGGGATTTCAACTGCGCGGACGCAGTGTCTCGAGTTTCTAGAGGAAGTATTCAAGCCTAGTGTGGAGTATACGCCACTATGGCAGGAGGAACACTATCAGGATTTAGGGGATAAGCTGGATCAGATGGATGCGGAGATCACGGAAGAGGGAAGGATGGTGTACCTTGCCATTCCTCCACAGTTCTTCCTACAGGTTTGTGCTAGTTGTGCATGGTGTGAGTTTATTTATCCTGGCTGCTGATAGTGAGATTTTTTTTTGTCATTTAGAGCTGCGAGTTCATTCATCGCTTCTTGCGTCCCGTGGCGGTGGATGAGGAACCTGCTGGTTTCCTTCGAGTGGTGGTGGAGAAGCCTTTCGGTCGAGATTTACAGTCGGCTCGCGAGCTTGCTGCACAACTACGGGCGTTTTACAGTGTACGTGGTGAGAAAAGGAAGATGCTAACGTTGATGAGGTTCTAATATTCACGCTGCGATGGAATGGTTCAGAGCGACGAGTTGTATATAATGGACCATTACGCGGGCAAACTCGTTGTGCATGCGCTTCATAACTACTTTCAGCTGAATTCTGCTGCGCTTCGGCCTATCTGGAACAGCGATCGCATTCGAAACATCCATGTACGTGGCGTATTACTTTTAGTGTGCTCTCTTCAATCGCTAAGATGGCGCTACGGCAGATCGAGATGGCTGAAGAGGCAACTCTGCAGAATCGCGTGCACTATTTTGACAGGTAAATGTTTTATTTTACCGCCCAAATGATGTTCATTTACTGATTTTATATATGTTTTCAGCGCTGGCATCATACGCGACGTCATGGTAAATCACTTGCAGCTGCTATTAAATCTCGCCGTATCCCCCGGCTTTGACGCGGCAGTTTATGACAAGTCTTCATCCTCGCGCGAGTTTGCTCGACGCTTGCATGTGGCTCAGCTGAGGTTCGTTAAGTCACTGCAGATCCCCGACCAGGCGTCTCATCAACAACCATCGCTTCTAGTGGGGCAGTACGAAGAGTATTCAACACATTACCGAGAGGAATTGGGTCAAAGTATTGACGAATGCGGCCACTTCACCCCGACCGCTGCGATGGTGGAGCTCAGAAGCTCCTTAGAGACATGGAACAGCACCACGTTTCGCCTTGCTGCGGCGAAGGCTACCGATACACGACTGCTGACAGTCACGATTATCTTCAAGCAAGGAACCTTCCTAAGTGAATCTGCTGATCCGTGCAAGCTCAAGGTTACGATCCAGCAAGCTCACAATGCTGATACGCGACAGAGCCATCGGATTGAATGGTCTTGCGATGTCAGCGAGCTCCTACCGCCGCTTCACCTTCCGGAAGGTTGGGAGTACTTGGACAGCCGAGACCACCTCATCATAACTCCTTCACACCCCAGTCTAAAGTCGGACAAAGCGGCTGCTTGGGAGCTCGGCGATGAATTATCGGCGTATGACGTGCTACTACGAGACGTAGCGGCAGGTGCATCCGGTCACTTCGCGGACTTGGACGAGATTGAAGCAGCCTGGGCTTTGTGGACACCAATCGTCGAAGCTGCTGAAGGATACGCTCACCGATCTTCTGATGCTGAACGCGTCCAAGCTGCACTAGTGCAATACGTATCGTACCCAGCGGGGACTTTACCTTGGGAAAAACTCCAAACGAGTTACCGGATAGACGAAATTACTCACACAGCTAGGGAAGAACTCTAGTTCATTAGATTCTCAAAAGAAATTCGTGTTCTCTTTTGTTTCAAGTGCGGAAAGTATTTGACGACACACTGGGTCGCTGGCTTTGACGCGTTTGATTACAGGCAGCAGCGCTCCTCCAGAGTCGTGTTCACGAAGCCACTCCCCTCAGCAGCGTCGAACGGCGCGAAGGTCTCGGGGACGTCTTCCGCGTGGGCCAGCTGGACGGTGGCGACGACGAGAAGAAGGGCAGCGAAGAAGGCGAACTTTGCCATGGTTGCAGGTAGTTGCTGTTGGTGTGGGTCGGGGCTTGTGCGCGGCGAGGAAGATTGGCGAATGACATTGAGCAGCATCCGATGAAGCGACGAGATAGGTGAAGCTGGTGCAATCAACGGGTAACGAAGATATCTGGGTATTAGATTTTCGCCTCATGTTATCAAAGGTACCCCCGGCTTGCCCCAAAAAATGTGTGGTGGTGGAACCTACTACTCGTATCCTGCCATCCATATAACACCGCTATAACTTGGCCCATCTATAGGAACATGGCGGCAAGCCGTAAACTTACACTGTAGTTGATAACCTCGAAGAATGTATGAAAATATTTTTTTGATTTGATTGCAATATCGTAGAAATGTGAAATGTTTGTGACTATACAAAAACGACTCAATAGTACGCAAGTTTTTTGCAACGGCAAAATCTCGAAATGAACTTTGTTTCTCGTTTTGTTTTAAGGAAACCCAAGTCTTCCGTGAGTTATGTATGACCAAGGTTTGGTAGTAGTGAGAATTTCGACTCGTTGAAGTCAGCAAGATGTCCGTGATCTGCATCGCAATACAAATCGCAGACGTTTGCCGGACTCATGCCTAGAGGCAGCACCTCTCCTCGAGCGTCGTGTTCACGAAGCCGCTGCCCTCAGCGGGGTCGAATGGCGCGAAGTCCTGCGGGGCCTCATCGGCTTGGGACAGCTGGATGGTGGCGATGGCGAGGAGGATGGCAGCGAAGAAGGCGAACTTGGCCATTGTTGGTTGGCTATAGGTAGGTTTTGGGAGTTGAGCTTGCTGAAGAAGATTGGAGAATGATGAGCCTGGTTAAGCCCAAATAGGCCGGTGGGCATGGGCTGGGTATTCTAGGTTTTGGCTGGGTGCTATCAGAGGTATCTGTGTCTCGCCCAGGAAGAGTGTGGGGTGGTGCCATTATCTACCTCGTATTTCAGCCAGCCAATATACTCAATCTGTACGGAATAGTTGCACTGTTCGCCGTGGACGTGGAATACGGCGAGTGTATTCGATATCTGAAACTGCCATATCTGTAGATGGCAAAGCGACAGGCTGCGATTTCAACCTGCTCGATGACTGGTTCGCGGGCCTTAGAAGCCCGCTCGATTCACAGCTCTGCCGTTTTTTAGTTGCTATTGCAGTATGCGGTCTTTCAAAATAAATTACTCTCTTGCAGCTGCTTCCGATCCACACAACACGTGGCCTTGCTCGCTTTGCTTTTCACGCGTTTGATCTCGCAATATGGTGGGTTTCGATGTCGCTGTTGCAGGAAAAAAAAATATTGCGCTATACAATACGAAAGGACATCTCCGGCAGCTTGTACAAGATGAAAATACTCGCCTTGCCTTTGTAGTTATTGTAGCCCATCTACATCTCGCCGAAAGGCTCTCAGTTCCACTAGGAGCTTTAAAGTTGTTTCCAATCAAGGTATATCTTAAAAATGTGCATGTCTCTGCTTTGCCTTGCTGAGAGGAGCCTTCCACTTACGCTGCACCTTGTGTAGCATGGAGGTTGCTCTATGTCGTTTGATGACAAACTCGCCTGGGGTGGCAAGCACAGTTCTTACAAACTGCGAACTGAGTTGATCATTCGTGGAAAATAAGGGCGACAAAACAAAACCGAGATGTAATCTTCTCAGCTTACCATACTACCCAGTGCCCCTCATGCATTCCTAATCACAAAGATCATTATTTCATAAACTCTTGCACATACTAGTTTTGGTGTTGGAGTTATACAGCAGTAGCACTATCGAGTGATGGTACCGCTCTACCCGCAGCAAGGTCGAACGGAGCGAATAATATCTGACTGGGTAGCCACCCATTTCTGGTAGAACTCATCCAAATTCGTGAATATCTGTACAGTCACATACCAGCGACTACACTACTACATGCTACAGGTGCAGACCCTGCAAGGTTAATCGGATTCAAGTACAGCTCAGTCATCCACATCATGAAATGCAGGCCGAGAGCTGGCATGGAGCTTCCTGGTCCAGCAAACGTTTAGAACGGCTCAACGGGACGGCGACTGTGAGGAACGCCACCACCTCCGCATTCCTGACTACTCTCCCGTTCGGGTACGGCATGATTCGCACGCTGGTTCGGAACTGTTGCATGCATAGGAAACTAAATGCAACGAAGTTGTAGAATTCCCTCTCCTGAAACATTATTTTATTCATCGTGACGCCCTCGGACGGAGGATCCAGAGGGAGAACGTCACTGAGCACCGTAATGGCCAGACACGGCAGCGGGGTGGCGACTAAAACCATGAAGACGTGTAACCAGCTCGTTTCTCGGGTGTATGTGGCCAGTTGAAGCACTCGATCGATCGAGTAGCTGCCGTGGAGCTCCACTTGGGTGCGCTCCCATAAGTTGAAGCACTCGATCGATCGAGTAGCTGCCGTGGAGCTCCACTTGGGTGCGCTCCCATGCGTTGATGAGCCCCTCCTTCAGACTTGACATTCACTTGGCACAGATAGAAATAGGATGGTGGCCAGGTTGAGGTTATCCCAAACTTTGTTCGGTTGACTGCCTGCACGGTAAAAGCAAAATAAAAGTTCGAGAGAAGCCAAATTTGTTGAAAGGTTAAGATCCCAAGATATCTTACACGGTTATGGTCGTTCTACGAACGTTAACCGCAACTTTCACTGCATTGGATGGGTGGCTACTTCCGTGTGCACTCTTAGAGGCAGCACTTCTCCTCCAGCGTCGTGTTCAGGAGGCCACTTCCCTCAGTAGCGTCGAATTCCTGAGGGGCCTCTTCAGCCTGGGCCAGCTGAATAGTGGCGACGGCGAGAACGAGGGCAGCGAAGAAGGCGAACTTGGCCATGGCTGTGGTAGTTGGAGAGGTAGTTGGCGGTAGTGTTTGGAAAAAATGAATTGGCGGCGATTGGCAGACACAATAAACACTGCAGTTCCAACTGCAGTAGGTACTCACAGTGATTGGAAAAAAATATATTGGCAGCGAGTTGCGTGATTTGTCGTCATTGCAGTCTTGCATTGCAGTGTTTGCTGTCTTGCAATTGGGTATTGCAATCAAAGGCTTCACTGCAATTTACACTGCAATACTCTGTTATGTTGCAATATGTTACTGCACATAAGATCTTGCAATATACATATGGCTAATACTCATTTATTATGTACACAAAACAGAATTTTCAAGAGTCCTCTATGTTCGATATCAGGGTGCTGGAAATTAACATCAGACAATCGCTAGGGGCGTGCTGGAGAAGCCAAGGTGACAGAACTGAATGAGGAACCGCCTGAGTGACCACAGTTGAGTATTTTGAGTTTCGCTGCAATATTTTATTGCAATATGCGCGGCACATGCAATTGGGTATTTTGTATTGCTACCGCACTGCAGTCTTGCATTTTGCTTGCAATATTTATCCGGCGTATAGACCAATATATTTTTTCCAATCACTGGGTACTCATGCTGCAATCAGCTACTGCAGTATCGATCGTGCTGCAATTGTAAATTGCAATACGCACCGTCGCCGCAATAATACATTTCTTGTGCCATATGATAATTGCAATAAGGTTTTGCCACCCGAGCTAGGGCTTCTAAGCAAATGCTCGGGTTAAAAATGGTTTTGGTATAGCTAATTTGGGAGAGACCAACGGAGAGATCGTCAAGATAAGCTTGCTGTTTGCCGAAAGAGAGAAATTCTTCATTTTGGAATCGTCACTCTAGACAGCAGCATGTGTTGAGCAGGCAATACGAGATTGCAGTAAGTGTCGCGGTCGCAGTTAAGATTGCAATCGTTGGCGTCTCTGCAATTGAGAATTGGTATTGCGGCGCCGTCCGCAGTTGAGCATTGCAAGAAAAAATTTTGTACGGCGGATAGAGCAAGAGATTTTTTCCAAACACTGGTTGGCGGGGCTTGCTCTCGGCGGAGAAGGTTGGAGAATGATAGCTGTGGTGCCAAGAGCACGAAGCGACTTGGTATGGCTTGCTTCCGCACTTAAGACCCTTGTTTACTGTGTGTGGTTAATCTTTGGTTTCGTCAACAATGGCGGTTCCTGAATCGTCCAGCTTCAGTGTCGTCTTCGCTGACCTCGCCGCCCTGCTCCGATTCGCCTGCAAACTCCTGTGGGTACTTTCGGATGATTTCCAGCTTCTTTCGGATGATCGTCCAGCTTCAGTGTCGTCTTCGCTGACCTCGCCGCCCTGCTCCGATTCGCCTGCAAACTCCTGTGGGTACTTTCGGATGATTTCCAGCTTCTTTCGGATGATCGTCCAGCTTCAGTGTCGTCTTCGCTGACCTCGCCGCCCTGCTCCGATTCGCCTGCAAACTCCTGTGGGTACTTTCGGATGATTTCCTGTAAATGAGGAAAAAGTTCTGGAACAAGTTGGGGGGAGCGAGTTCTTCTAGTATGATGGGCTGCAAGTGAGTTCAATACAGTGCGTAGTATATTTTGTAGTTCTCAAAGCCTAAGGTTCTTCAGCTAACCATACTGCCCAAGCTCAAAGAATCAACAGGTACAAGAAATGGGAAAGAAAGAAATAAATGGGTACGATTTTGGGACGGAAATAAATAAATGGGTACGGATTTGGAAAAAAGAAAGAAATGGATACATAACTGGAAAAACTGCTTGCTCCTATCCACCCCAAATCTAAGAAAGAAAGAAACGTACTAGTATGTCCTCGACACTGTTACGCCTCTACATCTGTGTCGAATAATCATCTTGCGCGGGAACTCGAACCCAGGTCATGGGCAAGAACCAAACCACTTCACTAAGACGAGCCCAGTTTGGACAGACTAATTATGAATATTTCTGCCCAGACTAATTATGAACATTCTGACGTCTGCGTCACATGAATTAGTCTGGGCCAGACTAATTCTGAAGCCAGACTAATTTTGAGCCCAGACTAATTACTGTAGGCACTGTAGCTGACGCAAACAGCAGTATCGAAGGCATTCCTGATTTTCTGCATACGACCAGAGGTGCTTACGTCTAGATCCAGAAATAATGTGGGGCATGGCCGCTGCTATCACCCACTTCTATGAGGAAGAGGAGTTGTTGGTCATTCTTGCTTCGGAATCTTCATACAACCACGCGAACTTGAAAGTATAGTCGAAACCTAAAGTTCGCCATTGCTTCGGAATCTTCATACAACCACGCGAACTTGAAAGTATAGTCGAAACCTAAAGTTCGCCGGATATGTTAGATGGGAAAATGGCAATAAAGAGCTGACCATGACATCCAACGTACCGTGATGTTGCAGCGAGGCCTGCACGTTGTAGAAGACCCAGAAGCAGATTTTGGTCTGCACACCGGGCCACTGTCTCTCGAGGACGAAGGCTAGCTGGCGGATGGCTGAGAACCGTAGTCGATGCTGCAGTATGGCGCATAGCAGCACCAAGGATGCCAACTTCAAAGCGCAGTTAAACATGACGTTCTTCAGGGCTTCCGACAACTCGTCTGGAGTCAAGTCGGCGAGTTGCGCGTAGTACCTACGGTTCGGCAGTGCATACATGACGCCCATGTAGACCGCTACACAGCGTTTTGTAAGAATTAATCTAAACAGAAGAAATATAGAGGGGTGACTTACAAAAGATGAGCGGGATGAAGACGCCGACGTAGTAGATGAGCACGAGGAATTCGGTCAAATACATGAGTCTCCGCACTTCCAGCACGTACTGAAGGGAGGCAGCAGACATTGATCTGGAGTCGCGTTTTGACTTCACAGGAGGAGCCCATTTAACGAGCTCTGGTGCGGGCTGGATTCGAGCTCCGATCGGCTGCAACTGTAGTGTACCGCGGGACTCGAACTTTAAGTCTCGGTCTACGATCCCACCATCCTTGGATACTGAAAGCTGTAGATTGCTGGAAGACCGCACGTGAATACTGCTCATCCGTTTCACTCCGTCTTGAACCACACCATTAAGTAAAAGTGAGTCTGCGCGCTGCAACGCGCTCGGCTTGCGTCCGCCAATACTGGACTTGGCAACATACTCGCAGGGATCGCCGAATTCTTCGATAAGGTGCTTCCCCACGAGTTCCGTCCGGTTGACGGCAACATTAACATCTCGAATTGACATAGCCAGCTGAACCAAGAGTGCAGTCGTCACCATCAATGTTGTACCAAATGAAGGGGAATTCTGCATACAGTAGGACACGAAGAGCGCGTTAAAGACCTCCGAGTTGAACACGACCACCTCGGGCATCTCGTCGCTCAGGTGCACGAACGACCACCTCGGGCATCTCGTCGCTCAGATGCACCACCGTCATGGTGAAGATGTTGCGCATGGTCAACTTGATCACTGGCAACAAGGAAGCGAAGAACATTTGCCCGGTCTTGGGTAGTGTAGTGAACACAGTAGTAGTATGGGGGATACGTCACGACCAGCAGCACCTCGCACAGCCAGACCTTGATGGTGTTGATCACCATGGTTCCCGTCCCCGGGTTCTGCTGAATGGGTCGAAGCCACTCGATCGCCATGGCCACCGTGATGATCACGACCCAGATGGGCATCGCGACGACGATGGAGAATGGAGTGGGGAAGCCGATCCACGACGCCAACCCGTACAGCACCGCAGCCATGAGAGTCGCAACGATGCCAGTGTCTCTGACCACGTTCAGGTTCGGGTACGGTAGTGCGCGGACGCTGGTGCGGAATTGCTGCGCGCAGAGGAAGCTCATGACGACATAGCTGTAGAACTGCCGCACTTGGAACATCTTGTTGGCCTTGAGACCTTCGGACGGTTCGTCGAGAGGAAGGACGTCGCTGAGCACCGTAATGGTTAAGCATGGCAGTGGGGTGACCAGCAAGACCATGATGATGTGAGTCCAGCTCGTCTCCCGAGTGTACTTGGCAAGCTCAATCATACGTTCGGTCGAGTAGCTGCCGTGGAGTTCCACTTGAGTTCGCTCCCATGCCTTGACGAACTTTCGGTGGAGACTTGGCATCGCGGTCGATTGAGGACGATAACGAAGGAACAAGGCAAGTCAAAACTGAGAATATACATGAAGAATGACAGGCGAGAATTGAAGTTGGGTGGTCCTCAAATAGTCTTGGAATGAGATCAGCATTGAGGCTGTGTTTAGTTCGCCATATCTGACACGGACACTGGAGCGTAACGCTAGTACGCAACTATAGATCATAAGAGTCTCGAAAAGGACTTTGTATTTCGGTTTTGCATAAAGGAAAGGCAAGTCGTCCGTGGGTTCTCAAACACAACGGCATTGACGCCAGCAAGACGGTGCAATAGACATTGCAGATGCTTCCGCTCGAGGCTTACAGGCAGCACCTCTCCTCCAGCGTGATGTTGACCAAGCCACTGCCTTCAGCGGGGTCGAAAGGCGCGGAGTCCTCGGGGATATTGTCCGCGTGGGCCAGCTGGACGGCGGCGATGACAGCAAGGAGGGCAGCGAAGAAGGCGAACTTGGCCATAGTTGCTGGTAGTTGGAGGGGGTGTTGTCGGGACTTGTGCTCGGCGGAGAAGGTTGGAGAATGACTAGTTTGGTAAAGCAACCAGGCTGGTGCACACGGGGGATTTCGCGCATTGTTGCTGGTGCAATCCGCACTCTTGGCGATATCCAGCTTGCGTTCCAGATTTCGTACAGGTCAGCAGAGGTAGCTTCGACCGACTGGAAAATTTTATGGCAGCGAATTAGACCACCTTGAATTCCGCCAGCTTCTGTAGATGAACACTCATAGCCACACCCTAACGTAATTGTAATAACACGTTATTTCAGACTTTACTGCTCGAGAGGAATAGTTTTCACTTTATATACGACAACACAGAGAAGAAAGCTGCATTTGGAGTGTGCTTGTGGTCACTACGATCTCCACGGCAATTAAATAGGTATATCTGCTCCAACAAAATGCTACGGTGCTGCTGTCGATATCCCCGCGCATCAAGCAAGCTTGCTCTACTCCCACAGCTCCGGCGTCAAGAACCTGTTGCCAAAGATGAACATCAAGTAAGGCGCCATCTGCGCCGGGCACACGACTTCGAACAGCTCGAGCTTGCACAGTCGCAGCGGGAAGATCCAATCTCTCGGTACTCGGAAGTGCTTCACGAGCGTCGTATTCCCCTCTCTCATGACGTCGCTGTCCTCGTCCTCCCCCACCACGGGGCAATGCACACAGCGCTGCCAAATCTCCGACGGTTCCGGCCCCATCAGTCTCTCCACCACCACTCCATTCCCCACCACGTCCTCCTCCACTTCCGGGGCAGTCGCCGGCCTCACGTCGTCCTTGAAGAGCCCTTCAAACTCCTTAAACGCGAAAATATTCGCGTAGAAGCCGAATTTCGTGTCCACGAACCTCGCAGGCACCGCCGTCGACGTATCTCCAGCCTCGTACAGTGAGCTATTGAACACCGCAAGCTCGTAGCCCTCCGGTACCTCAAGCTCCTCCTTGTTAGTGGTGCGGAGATACTCCAGTCCGGGCATGGTGACACCGATATCGGCGTTGTAGTCCCACGGAACGAGCTGTCGAGCCCTGTAGACCCCTAATAACGTGCCGCTGTCGATCCAATACACCACGTTGGCGTTCTCCAGCATGACCTTGAGCGCGTACACGAGGTCCTCCAGGGCGCGCAGCCGCTGCTCCGACGTGACGCACACACCGGGTCGCACGTAGCGCGGGTCGCGGTGTGCGCTGGAGATGC
>JAIKVG010000538.1:0-12559 GCA_024679175.1 Phytophthora cajani
CGTCATCGACCACGGCTTCAACCCCGACTCAGGCGTGGCTGCCCCGCGACGAGAACGCGCTGGACCTCGTGGTGCTGCACGCGGCGCCGCTCGTGATCAAGGACAGCCGCCACCGCATCTACCCCATGGAGAAGCTGGACCTGGAGGCGGAGCGCCGCGAGATCGGCAACTCGCTGCTCACGGACGTGCAGCACAAGGCCATCCACGTGCGCTTCGACATCGCCACGGCCGACATCCTGCGCAGCTTAATGACGGCGTGGAAGTGCACGGTGCTGCACTTCTCCGGCCATGGCCTGGGCCAGCGAGCCGCGCTCTGCTTCGAGGACGGAGCTGGCTGCACGCACTTAATCACGCCCGACGCGTTGAGGCAGTTGATGTTCTCTGGTCACCCTCCTGCGGAGCGCCAGGTGCCTGGGGTAACCCCCGTCGAGATGAAGAGAGGCACAGCGTCCGAGGCTGCTGCGGCTGCTACTGCTGGACCCAAGCCATTGGACGGCAATGTGAAGCTTGTGTTTGTCAATGCGTGTCATAGCCAGAAGGTCGCGTCCGTGTTCTTGAACGCCGGGATCCCTCATGTCGTGGCGGTGCATTCGGATTCTCTCGTGGTGGACGCCTCGGCGACCATGTTTGCCAAACATTTTTATCTGTCGCTGTTTCATGGATACACTGTGTCGACAGCGTTCGAGATCGCGAAGGGAGCAGTGCGCGCTCTTCCTACCCAGAAACGAGCTGCTTGTTGCTGCGCGTAAGTCGCTCGCTGCTATTGCTACTTGTAATTGAGTACAGACTGACTTCTCTGTATTTTGTACGTACAGCCATCTCCACGAACCAACATGCACATGGATGCGGGATGGCTCACGCCACTCCCAACACAGTGCTTCTCAGTGTTGCTGCAAGGGCCACGCGCTGGCATTCCCGCACGACGAGTCCAGCAAGTTTCTGCTTCTAGGATCGGCTTCGCATGACGTGGTTCTTTTCGGAGACATCCCAAATGGTTCACTGCGGGACTACACGCCCCGGTACCCATCCAACATTCCGTCCATGCACGGCCAGTTCATCGGGCGGAACACTGAAACGTATCTGATGGTCAAATCGCTACGCGAAAACGCCGTGACGGCGTGCCTAGGTGCCCCGGGAATTGGAAAGAGCTCTCTTATTATCTCAGTCGCGCACTTCGTTCACAGTCGCCGCATGTTTCCTGATGGTGTATTTTACGTGGATCTGGAAGGCCAGAAACTCTCGACTGTGCGCTATGCCATTGCGCAGAGTATTGGGATGCCAGCAGCAGACACAGACGAAGAAGTATTTGCGGAGTTAGGGTGAGTACTGTGTACCTTATGCATATCACAGCAGTGAAAGTTTGGAATGGCTAACAGAAGCTTGGATGTACTACAGGACCAAGAACTGTTTGCTGGTGCTAGACAAGGTTGAGGAGCTGCTGGATGAGGATGAAAACAAGGGTGAAGAACTGCTGCACCAGCTTATCTCGGTTGCTCCAAATTTGAAGTTGCTGCTTGCCTCTCGGCGAAATATGCATATCCCTAGTGTCACTCCATACTCGCTTTCAATCTCGGAGCTCCCGTTGCACACGGCGGTAAGTCGTGCTTGGATTTTTTTTTCATAGAGGCACGTTCACTTACTCAAACACTCTTTTGCATCACGATACGGTACACAGACAGAGTTGCTCTGCCTTGTGGCTCCTGGCTGTTCGGCCAAACTGGCAGAGCGCTTGGCAAGGATCTGCGGTTGTCTTCCCCTAGCTATTCGTGTGGTGGGCCGAGCTCTGGCCAACGCTCGAATGACGGTCACGCCTGAGCGGATGATTGAATATTTGGAGGTGAGTGGTCTCAAACGGCTGGCCTGCGACCTAGATACTAAGTAGTCATTAATAATCTTTTGTGATGTTTTCTAGCGCGACGACCACCGATTCGAGACCATCCGGGAACTCAACCAAGTTGGGCACAAGGAGTGTGTGGACCGTTGCATCCGCTCATCTTTCTGTCATTTAGACGAGCCGCTAAGGCTAGCCTTCATGGCCTTTGGGTTCTTTCGGGGAAGCTTCGAGATCGAAGCTGCTGAAGCGGTGTTATCCAGTGTATTAACGGAGCAGAATGCTGCTGGGAAATTGGCCAGGAGTAGCAGCTATTCCCTGATGTCTGCGTCTTTGAGTGGTTCCGCTGGCGCAACAACAAGCGCGTCGAACTCTTCAAGTTCGTACTTTCCTGCCGATGCTTACGCTAAGAGCAACCGAAGTCGTAACCGGGATGATGACGTCTCCTCTGTGCGTAGTCTCGGTTCTCAGCTTTCGAACATGGATGGTTTTGGTTTCGATAACGACGGTGCCATGACAAACGACAGCTACGATTTACTGGATTTAGAGAGCAGCGAGGAGGCGAAAGCTCGAGAAGTGAGCGTACCCTCGGCCAGCGTGGCCCTGGAACTACTTCACCAGTGGTCGCTAGTGGAGTTTGATACGAAAACGAACCGTTATCGTATGCACAACCTCGTGCAGCTTTTTGCCGAGGACGAAGCTGGAAAAATGGGGGATGAATGTTTCGCTAATCGTGCACCTGCTTCGACTTCAGCTTCATCGTTTGTGGCGGCATCGATGGGCGCCCCTACTATGAGCATTCCGCTGGGCAAAGAATTACTTCTCACGTGGAAGCGACGCTTTGTTCGCTACTATTGCATGATTGTCGCCAAGGCTTCGCATGCCTACCGATTCGAAGGCACCTTGGCCTTATTTGACAAGGAGCGAGCAAATATCGAATCTGCCATGCGGCTGGCACATGAACTTACGCTGCAAAGCATCGAGCAGGTGCGCGAGAGCAACTGTCGCGTTCAACAAGATATCGTGAGTGATCAGATTGGTGAGATGCCTTCCAGTTCTACAAGTACGATGAGAACGAAGAGCGAGCCAACAATTTCAGTGTGTGATGAAGCGCTGCCCAAGCCGACCATCGAGCGCCACAGCAGTAGCTTTGGTCCAAGTACAAGCGATAGCAGCAGTGGTGGTGGAAGTGGTCAGCGTCCTGCACGTTCTGCTGGGCTCAGCAACTCCTCGATTGTGGACGCGCTGCTCTACAGTAACCTTGTGGTGCGTTGCCGCTTTATTTTCCGAGCACGTGTGGAGCCCCGGCGCCGTATTCAGGTGGTGTCCTCATGCTTGCAACTATCACGAGAGACGCGTTCGCTACACTGCATCTGTGGTAACCGTGAAAATGACCCTGCCGCATTGCTGTGGGATGTGGAAGAGGCCAAGTACGATCGGGAGCTATCGCTGCTGGACAAACTACCTTCCTTCGAGGAGCCACAACCTCCGGCTGCTTCCGCGGCGGCACATGATCGCTGCACATGCGTTGGAATCCGAGAGCTCATCGCTTTAGAAGCCCTGCTACTAACGGATCTCGGCTACGCGTGCTGCGATGTCACAGACTGGGTTGCAGCAGAGTGCCATTATTTGGAGTCGTTACGATTGCAACGCGAGGTGCTGGGCTGGTCAGAACATCCTCAAGTTGCTGAGGTGTTAAATCAGTTCGGCATTTGCCTCAGTACACGCTGGGGGTATTTAGCCCACAACGTTTGGTTGCTGCAACACGCTGAGCGCTTGCTAAAGGGGGCGCTTGAAATGCGCAGTCGGGTGTTAAGCAAAAATCACCCGGAATACGCAACAAGTTTGAACAATCTAGCAAACTTCTACAAGAACTATCCGACTGGAGGAAAGCGTCGATCGCCATCAGCTGCCCTACGTGAAGATGCCCGCGAATCCCGAGAGCGGAATGCAAGAGGAGGGAAAAGTGGAGGGCGGCGAGGCGGCAGTGCCCAGCGAGGTGCCCGCTCGAACTCGAGTCCGAGCCCGAGCAGATCCAGTACAAGTAGCGAGAGCATGACGGGCCCAAGCCAGAAAGATGCGAATACGGGAGCGATTAAAGGTGCAACAGTTGGAAGCGTTGAAGAAGACGCGGGGCCCGATATCGCTGGCATGTATCGCCAATCGCTCAAAATTCGCGAGATAACGCTCGGCGAGAACCACCCTCAGGTGGCGCAGTCGCTGAATAACCTTGCACTATATCTCTCCAACCAGCTTGAAGCGCAGCGACTGAGGTACGACGGACTTACAAAGAGAACAGCGATCCGGATGGTCTAACATTTTTATCTGGTTGGCAGTGAGGTGGAGTTAGCAAACCAGCGGGCAGAAATTGGTCGTCTGTATGAGCGAGCACTGAGGATTCGTAGAAGCAGACTCGGTAATGCAAGTTTCGAGACTGCTGCCACGTTGAACAACATGGGCAATTTCAAGCGACTTACGGTGCGTGTCAAGCGAGAAGGTGTTTTGCATGGTAACTATCGAGTTCGCGTATAGCTTATCGTCTGTGTGCTGTTCTGATAACAGAAGGATTGGCGTGGGGCAGAAGAAAACATCAAGGAAGCTCTTCAGATCACGGATCGCTACTTTAATGATATCAGCCCTCGTGCCGCGCGCATCTCCATCAATCTTGCCCGCGTGTATCGAGATCAGGTGCGAAACTTGCCGAATCATCTCTCCAGAAGGGTTGTAGCCTTGACTTTTAACGTTAACGCTGGCATCTGTGAAATTTATGCTTTTTCCTAGAAACGTTATGGTGAAGCTATTGCTGCCTACAAGAAAGCGCAAGACATCCGCCAGCAGCTTTTCCCAGACACCCGAGACGTCGGCTTTTGTATCGGTACGCTCATAGGTCGATTTAAAAACCTTGTCGCTTGAGGAATTGTTCTGAACGTTTGGAATTGTTCTGAACATTTGGAAAAACTACATGTAGAGCAAATCGGCAAGTGTATGCGACTGCAAGGAAAAGAAGAGGAAGGCAAGGCCTTAGAAGACAGAGGTCGGCAGATGAAGAAGCTTGGGCTTTCGGCATTGGAGCAAGATGAAATGGGAGAAGTTGACAGTGGCAGCACCATCAGTGGTGGGAGCAGCAGCTTGCAGCACGCAATATTGAGTGGTGACAGCGTAGAGGGGACTGTATCGTCAGGCCACCTATTCGCGCGCGTCAACGTGTACGACATCGTTGACACGGAGGCGCTGATATCGCGCAAGTTCAATTTCCCGGGAAAATTACTCGGCGAGCGTGGTATTCACTTGAAGAAGATCGAGGCTATTGCATGTGCCCAACTGCGGTACTTCGGGCCGTGGCCGCAATCGCTAAGCAAATGGAGCAAAGGCCGGGATGCGTCTTCACGCACACTGCCAGAAGCTTACATTCAGATCACCAGCACAAACGAGGCGGTAAGTTTTTTTTTCTCCTTGGCGGATGCTGGAAACTTTTTGTTTACCTTTGCGAGTGTGGGCAGGCATTGGAACGTGCAAAAGAGCAATCCGTGCAGCTTCTACGTGAGATGAAGCTTTCGTGGGAGCGGTTTCTGGCTCGGACAACCGCGCATCACGGAGGATCTGGGCACCGTGGCCAGCCACCCCCGCATCACCAGCACCATGGCCGAGGTGGAGGCGGGGGTCGCGGAAGGGGCCGGCATCTGCATTTGCATCGGACTCCGTCGGGTCAGCTACCGCGATCAATTAGTACTGGTGGCACTGCTGGTGGTGGAGTTTGGGGTGGTCTGACGTGAGCAAAAGTGTACTGTTATAGCTCGAAGTCGTGCGTTGCAACTGCATACCATTTTCTATTGCGGCGCAGTTCAAAATCTCTATGTGGGGTGGATAAACTCGACTGCTTTCGTCGTGGTTACATGCCGCCCGCTTTCACTATTTTCTTGCCCATATGAAGCTTGCTGATCTTGTGCTGCTTAGCCAGCACCGTCGGCACAGCAAGTGTACCTGTGCAGGGCTCGCTCGCCAGTTTTTGAAGCTCTTTGAGTGACCTCGGCTGCGCGTTGAAAATATGTGCAGGGCTCGCTCGCCAGTTTTTGAAGCTCTTTGAGTGACCTCGGCTGCGCGTTGAAAATTTCGTTTACTCGGCGTCGGAACGCGATCGTGACTTGGCCAAACTCCATGTATCCCTGTCCGAGAGAAAAGCGAATAGAAAGAACGTTAGAACTGTGAATGCCCGATAGTATAATGCTAAAGGTAGAGAGAAAAGCGAATAGAAAGAACGTTAGAACTGTGAATGCCCGATAGTATAATGCTAAAGGTGCCGACTTACCGCTCCCATTTCAACAAAAAGCGAGTCCAGGACCGGGAAGAGCAGGCAGAAGATAGTCTCGAAGACGTGGTTCTGCGGTTCATCGACGATTTCTTCCCATGAATCGTACTCACTTAGTGGCCGCGACGACGAGAATGTGTTCGGTCGAATCGATGATCTCGACTTGCTGACACTCTGAGCGACAAAAAGACTGTACGCCTTCATCGCCTTCACAGAGCAGCCCTCGGAGTGCGTACCGGCATCACCCAATCCCAAAATCTCGGTCAAAAGCGACGCAACGTTGATGCACGCGATCGCAAGAGGATAATTCTTCATGTTGCCTTCGCTCACGCCATGCCGCGTGCGCTTCAGGATTCGCTGGAATTCGCTAGACGGAAAGCTAGCGAAAAAGATTAAGCAGTAGATTCCGAGCAAACCGCTTGACCGAAGATCCGACGCCGGGCCTCCTCTTTGGAAACCAATCTCCAACCACTTCGGATCGTTGTTTGACGTGAACGGTTCACCCGGGAACACGAGTTCCCAAAGCTTGGTGATCATCAGGTTAACCGTCTTCTGGTCCTTCGGCGGTCCATTTGTCTCGGGCGTAACCTTAGCCTTGAGAAATTTTCGCAACCGAGACACACAGGCATGGAAGACGCCACGGATCTTCGCTCTCTCCTTCAGCTCGATTTCGATTAACCGTCTTCTGGTCCTTCGGCGGCCCATTTGTTTCGGGCGTAACCTTAGCCTTGAGAAATTTTCGCAACCGAGACACACACGCATGGAAGACGCCACGGATCTTCGCTCTCTCCTTCAGCTCGATTTCAATGATCTCTGAAGGCAGAACCATGGCCGCAGAAATGGCATCATACCAGGCACGACATTCAGTTGACGACGAGCACCCTAACGCCAGCCGACCAACATACAGCATCCGCTTCTCCTCTCGGACCGACAGTCGAAGTCCCTTTAACGCGATGACATACCACGGCCGCGTGGTGGTGTCTCCGTCTGCAGGATAAAATACGATACAGTTTTCATGAAGGCACACAAACAACCTACCACGCAATGTAGCGTGGGGGCCAGCGTTTTTCGTCTCGAGATGGCCAGTCTTCAGCGTCAAGCGCGAGGATCGTTTCTCCAGGTCCGCGCCAGTCACCACGTTGTCTACAATTCGCTGCAAGATCGCAAACAAATCGTCTCGTGCCTCCACAGAATCCAAGAAAATTGGCCAGGACCGGTGTCGACCGTGGAAGTCGATACTAATCCCATGCTCCTCCCCGCTCGAGCGTATGCTGCTCGCCGAAATGCCGCGAATGTCTGTGAAGTGAAACGTCGTAAGCGTCTCACCTCGCCGCGAGTTCGTAAGTGTCTGCTCCGCAAAGTTGAGCTCGAGGACTCGAGTTTGAAGTCGATTCCGCGAGCTGCACTTGCGCACACCATAACGAACTAAAAATCCCTGGATTCCTGCTTCATGCCAAAGCTGCTGGAAGTCGGTCGCCCCATCAAACGTGGAGCAATTACCAGAGTTAATTGCAGCCTGAATTGCAACCACCCACTGCGTCATCTCGTAGCTAGAGGCCGCCACCATACAGTGTTCACGTCGCGAGGAATCTGCCGATGTCATGACCTTGAATTCGTGCTCCTTCGCGTTCTTGCCGGTGACGACGAGGCAGCGCGATGTCGAGCTGAGGTCAATAATCTTCGTCGGCGCTCCCTCCGTGTTGTCCTTGGCGTACGTCAGCATCGGACCTTGCGGCATCCGACGCAGCGTAAACCAGCGTTTCCGGTAGCTTGGAACCACCTCGCCACGCTTCATAATCCATCCCTGCCGAATAATATCCGACGGCGCGGACATGCGCTGCAGAGTCGACCTCCGATATGAAGCGAGAGACTTCCCTTCGCCCTCCTGCTCCTGCAGACTCTGCCCGAGTCGTTCAAGATACATATCCCGTCCGAACTGCGGGTTGAAGTGCGCAAGATCACTCATGGTAAACGGTCGGTCCGCGAGCTGCTCCGCGGCCATGCGTGACTCGATGTTCAGCGACTGGGTGATGAACCCAGCAAGCGACGCCTCGATGCGCTGCTCGTACGTGTCTTGATCGCCATCACTCATTCGTCTCGTCGACTGTTTCCGATGCGGCGAGGGCGCCGCCATGTTGCCCATGTGGAACTCTTCCTCGGACGCAAACGAGAAGGACCTGTCCGTGTCTTCGCTGAAGCTGTGCTGGCTCGAGGAGTGCCGAGGGTAGCTGCTGTTGCTGCTGGGCTGCGTGGCGCTGAAAGTGGCGGGAATGCGCTCTTCGATTGTCACGTCGTCGTCCAGTTCGTCCTCCTCGATGCCGTAGCCCATCAAGCCCGTGGGTCGCCCATACCCTCCCATTGCGAGGCTCTCATCCTGCGCGAGCTTGACCGACTCGCGGCGGCCGAAGACCAGGTCGCTGCCGATCATGGAGCAGCCCAGCATGTTGTCCTGCGTGTAGAAACTCGCGCGCACGAGGTCTGCGTCGCCCTCCACGTCGGCGCCGGCATCCTTCTTGATCAAGTTCTGATCGCATAGCATAATATTATACAAGGTTATGGCATTCCAATAATAATAATGCGCTTAGTTGCAACGCGGTTGCTTCCACGTACGTCTAGCGACCAGAGCAGGTCGTCGGACACTTGGTCGCTCATGCTGCTGGCCTGACTGACGGACTGACAGGCGGTTTGAGCTCCTGATGCTGCAGAGGGATCCGACGATCGGCACGTCCTGCGGCGGGAGCGAGGGGGGATATTCCGTTTGGTTCAGCGCGGCACACCGCCCTTGAGGGTCTGTTCAACGAGCGCGAGCGTTTTACCGGCCGGAATAGTCAGCGCGGTGCGAACGTCACGCCGACAACGAGAGCGGTACACAATCGTCACACCAAGGTCCAGAGACGGAACGTTTGAGACTGTCTTCTAGCGTACCAGTCGGAAAGACAGTTCCGTCCGGGCTACACACAGTAGTCAGCGCGGTGCGAACGTCACGCCGACAACGAGAGCGGTACACAATCGTCACACCAAGGTACATGGACGGTCCATTCGAAACTGTCTTCTAGCTTACCAGTCGGAAAGACAGTTCCGTCCGGGCTACACGCAGCGTTTCTAAAGCCCTTTAGAAACGCCAAGGATCAATCGATCGATAGTCGAGCCACATCAAGGAGGAAAGGAGAAGCTTCGCGCCGCATGGAGGACACGGAGATGACGAGCGCCGACCAGCAGGACGAGGAGATGCTGGTGCAGCGCGAGGACAGCGGCGCCGGTGGCGGCGAGCGCCAGGTCCAGATCCACCCGCTCGTGATCGTGAACATCACCGACCACCAGACGCGGCAGAAGTGCAACTCGCAGCTGAGCCAGACGGAGGCGCCGCAAGTCATCGGCGCGCTCTTCGGCATCCAGAAGGGGCTAGACGTGGACGTCTACGACTCGTTCGAGATGAAGTACGACGTCGGCAGCAATGGAGAGATCCAGCTCGACAAGGAGTTCCTTACCTCGCGCATTCAGCAGTGTACGCGGATGGATGCTGTCTCCACTGCATCCATATTACCGCATAAGATCTGACGCTGGTTTTGGTTTGTCTGTAGTCTCGCAGGTCTTCCCGGGCTTCGAGCTCCTGGGCTGGTACACAGTGGGCGCGAAGGCTCTCCCCAGTGACCTGGCGGTGCACCGCGAGGTAAGAGCGGAGGTGAAGGTGTGTTGCTGGAAAGTTGAGCGAGTGACTAACGTTTGTTGGCGTCGTCGTTGCAGGTGATGGAGTTCAATGAGAGCCCGCTGTTTATGATCCTGGACCCGGAGTCCAAGGGTCCGAGCACCAAGAAGAAGCTGCCGATCTCGCTGTTCGAGTCGGAGCTGCACATGCTGAACGGCGTGCCCAAGATGATCTTCGTCAAGGCGCCCTTCAAGATCGACACGTCCGAGACAGAGGGTATCGCTATCGACCACATCTCCAAGATTGCACCCATTGGCGATGCCAGCAAGTCTACCTGTAAGTGCACCTATGAGTCAGTGTCGTTGTGAGTGTTGTTCTCATCTGATGCTTTGCTGTGACTTGGTGCAGTGCACCCGTACCTGGGCAACGTCCGAGACGCCGTCAAGATGCTGGACCGGCAGGTAGACGTGCTGCTGCGGTTCTTGCAGGCCATGAAGAACGGCGAGGCTCCGCTGGACCACAACCTGCTGCGCCACATCTCGAGCATTTGCAACCAGCTGCCGGCGATGAAGTCCGAGCACTTCGACGCGGCGTTCACGCAGGAGTACAACGACGCGCTGCTGGTCTCGTACCTGGCCACGCTCACAAAAGGCGCCACGAACGCCAACACGGTGGTGGACCGCTTCGCCGCCACGCAAGAACGTCACCACCAGCGCGGCACGTTGCTATGATCGCGACGTTGCGGCGCGTCGGCGACAACAGCCGCTGGTCAAGCAGGCAGTTGAAGTGGTTTTTATGAATTAGGACGTTGAATCAAACCTAAATCTGGATGTCCAAATTATTTTGGAGCACCAGATCTAGAAAGCCCTGTCATTCCCGCTCATTTTGGTCCCTCCAACAAATTATTTTGGAGCACCAGATCTAGAAAGCCCTGTCATTCCCGCTCATTTTGGTCCCTCCAAGCGTATTTTTACGATTCTGCGACACAGATTCCTACCACGTCAGTACCGGTATGGTCAGTATGGCCTGCTGTGATTGGCTGCAAATGGATTATTGTCCCCATCTGCACCGTATTCGTTCCCATCCGATTTTAATCCGGTGGCGCTAGCGAATCTTCCTTCGATGGCTCCCGCTCCGCGGCATACGTGGAAAAGCTACGCACCCCACACTAGCGAATCTTCCTTCGATGGCTCCCGCTCCGCGGCATACGTGGAAAAGCTACGCACCCCACAGCCAAGCAGCCAAGATGCCGATCGATATCAACCGCCTGCGTCCCGAGCGCGGCGGCGACCCGGACGCCGTGCGCGCCGACCAGAAGAAGCGCTTCCTGGATGTGGACATCGTGGACAAGGTGATCGCGCTGGACGAGCAGTGGCGCAAGAAGCAGGGCGAGGTGGAGACCATCAGCATGAAGATGAACGCGCTGCAGCAGGAGATCAAGAAGCTCAGCAAGGCCAAGGAGGACTTCAAGGCCATCAGCGATGAGCGCAAGGCGCTGGCCGCCGAGCTACCCGAGAAGAAGAAGGAGGCCGACGCGCTCAAGCTGCTCGTGGACCAGGAGCTGCCCAAGATCGGCAACGTCGTGGACCCGACCGTGCCCGTCTCGAGCAACGAGGACGAGAACATCGTGGTCAAGAAGTGGGGCACCCCCATCCAAAAGGACGGCCTGCACTTCCACCACGAGGTGCTGCACCGCATCGACGGCTACGAGCCCGAGCGTGGCGTGCAGGTGGCCGGCCACCGCGCCTACTTCCTCACGGGCTACGGCTTCCTGCTGGAGCAGGCGCTCATGTCGTACGCCACGTCCTTCCTCATGAAGGCCCAGTACAAGATGCTCAAGCCGCCCTTCTTCATGAACAAGGAGGGCATGGCTGCTGTCGCGCAGCTCGACGACTTCGACGAGCAGCTCTACAAGGTCATCGGCGAGGACGAGAAGTACCTCATTGCCACGTCCGAGCAGCCCATCTGCGGCTACCACCGCGGCGAGTGGATCACCGAGAGCTCGCTGCCTCTGCGTTACGGCGGCTTCTCCACCTGTTTCCGTAAGGAGGCTGGCTCGCACGGCAAGGACACGTGGGGCATCTTCCGCGTGCACCAGTTCGACAAGATGGAGCAGTTCTGCATCACGGACCCGGAGAGCTCCGCTGCCATGCACGAGGAGATGCTGCGTCACGCCGAGGAGTTCTACCAGTCGCTGAACCTGCCGTACCGCGTGGTGAACATCGTCTCTGGCGAGCTCAACAACGCTGCCGTCAAGAAGTACGACCTGGAGGCGTGGTTCCCCGCCTACAAGGAGTACCGCGAGCTCGTGTCCGCCTCCAACTGCACGGACTTCCAGTCGCGTGCCATGGAGATCCGTTGCGGCGTCAAGAAGGAGAACCAGCGCGAGAAGAAATACGTGCACATGCTCAACTCGACGCTCTGCGCTTCCACGCGCACGGTGTGCTGCATCCTAGAGAACTACCAGGACGAGAACGGTGTCAAGGTCCCGGAGGTGCTGGTGCCCTTCATGGGCGGCGTCACCTACCTGCCCTTCACCCGCGACGTCAAGGTGAACGTGCAGGCCGCCAAGATGCAGAAGGCCGCCAAGAAAAAAAACGCCAAGCAATAAGCGTATGCTGTAGATAACGGACCCCGGTGGGCTTTCGTCGCCTGCTCAACACGTTACCATTGCGCGCTTTGTTGCAAGATGAATTCGCCTCGTCTCTCTGTGGTTCTCTGTGGGTGGCTAGTTAGCTCTGCTGCTTGTACATTTGCACACGTAGTGCATTCTTTC
>JAIKVG010000539.1:0-12547 GCA_024679175.1 Phytophthora cajani
CTTGTATCTCCAACCGTTACTTTCCAGGCAGACACACATATTTGAGCACTATGCCACCAATGTCACCTCGATCGGCACCGGCTCGATGTCCCACTCCACACTTCATAGGTGGTGGTGACCTCGATTTCATCATCGTAACCAGCTCCACATTTTACCATGCAAGCAACCCCACCGCTGATAACAGGTTCATAAATCCATGTATGTTCAGCCCCCCCCCCCCCCCCCCCAAATTAAAATTAATACGGTACCTTGCACGAGCAACGTACCGCATTAATTTTGCACGTAACGTGCACGTGTTCCCGGTACGTTCACTTTCGAACTCGCCTTCGACCACCAACCAGCGGACTCCACTCAACCGGACCAACATCAATACCCCTCTCCTTTCACCAAGAAGAATGAAGACCTCGTCCTCGCTCCTCGCAGCCATGGCCCTGCTCGCTGTTGCCGCTCTCGGTGCCAATGGAGTGCACGTTGACGACAACCCGATCTCGCACCACGCACACGTCCCCACCAACCACTTGGTCACTTCCGAGCCTGTGGCTGATGAGAGGACGTGGGTGCCGTTCCGCGCTCTTCGGTCCTTGGACTCGCCCAAGCAGGGACCCCACCCCCACGACGACGGCAAGCACGCGCACCCGCCCCACGACCCCCCCCATGACTCGAAGACGCCAAGCAGGCGCCTCGAGCTCTGGGTCAAGCCCACGTAACGCCAGCCCCCACCGCTCCTATCATCAAGGCCACCCCTGCTCCGACCAAGACTGGCGGCAGCAACTTGAAGGCCACGCCCGCTCCGACCAAGACGAACACGCCCAGGGCCACCCCCGCAGCGACGACTACCAGGGCGACACCTCGCCCCACCACCACGAGCAGCACCACCCACCACGCGGCTTCTCCTCCTGCCAACAAGAAGAACAAGTCGAAGGCGCCTGCTGCTCACCCCTCGAAGCAGGGGAAGACTGGTGCGAGCTCGACTGCCAACGCGACTCAGCAGAATACTCGCAACTCGGGCGGGAGTGAGGCCAAGCAGCAACTTCCTTCCGATCACCACCACAGTGCCAAGCAGGGCACGAAGAATGGAGTGAAGCACCAGTAACCGCAGAACTGGAGATGCTGACGAAATCGACTGTCGGCACATGGGAATGTCGGCGTCGACTTTCGAGTATCATGACGAAGTAGCTCATTTTGCCCGAATCCTCACCTTTAAGAATTTCTAACACACCAAGCGTTCGTTGTTAAAATTCGCATTGCCTATAACTCTTTGCTGATCCGAGTCACTACTGAGCCCTTTGCTGATCCGAGATCGCTTCGGAGAAAAAACGGACAACGTGGTTGTAAAGGACTTCAAAATAAAATGACGTGCAAATGGCGTAACATCACTTCTCAATTCAACTAAACTTTCGGCTTCATCAGTCGGGGAGAGCTCATAAATATCGAGCCATAGGGACTGCAATCGCCAAAGAGAACGAGCACTCATTTCACGTCGAGATCTGATGCAAGAAAACACGACGTCATATCACCCCAACAGCCGCATCCGCATGAACATCACGTGCATACACTTACTTCTCGGTTTGAGCTTTCGTCCTCGTGGCGTCTGAGCGGTCGGCTTCCATTCTTCATCCTCTTCTTCTTCCGTCATCTCTTCGGTCGCTAGCCACGCGTACTCTTCGTCCGTCTCCGTCATATCGCCGTCGGGCATCTGTAAGAGTATCGTCAACTGTGAGCGCATTTACAGTTTTAAGGCGTCAGCATATCAAGAGATCACGTACCGGAGTCTTCATCTCATGCGGACCCTTCTGGGGCGGGCCCACAGTCAGCTCAATCAACTCATTCGTCAGATCATTCTGCAAGTCGACAATGCTTTGTGCTCGAGCATTCCATTCTTCAAGCGCATGAGCTGCCACATACTGGCTCTGATCGTTTCTACCAGGAGAAAATGAACGCCGACGTCGACGCACAGAGGCTACATATTGCATCGCGTGCACGTTGATCTCGCCCAGGAATCCCAGTTTCTCACGGCTGGTTGGGTGGAAACGCGGGGCAACGAGCTTCTGCGTGTTGCCAGCATCAAGTGATGCCGGAGCCAGCAAGTACCCAATCAGTTGTTCCACCTCGTAGGTCAGATCCTGTTGCGAGGCCTCGATATCTGCCACAAGCTCAGGGGCACCATCCATCGCTCCTCCCGTATCGATACCACACAAAACACGGCGGTGGCGGATAACGGTCGCCACGAACTGGAGCATATGCAGCTCCACGTCCATCAGCAGCTGCGTTCCGCTATCCACAAGGCGATTCGTCTTCACATCACCGCTGCTGCTTGATGTCGACGACGCACCAGCGGCTGCCACTTCAGCGTTCTCCACTTTCTGCTCTGGTTGTGCGGCTTCTTGAGCACGCACTGGCAGCACTTTCTCTTCCTTGGACCCTCGCAGCTTCTTCTTCCCCGTCATTTGGCGTGTGAGCATCGTGACTCCGGCTTTCTCGGCTGTCGCTTTCTTCAGTGGCGTGGCTTTCCGTTTCTTCTTCTTCTGCTTTGGAGTCCTTGGGGTCTGCGTCTTCTTGGGCGTCGGCGCCTTCTTGGTCGTAGCATCTCTCCCCTGCCTCTTCTTCTTCGTTAACGGTGGGGACTTTGACGCTGCTTCACCTGCATCCATCATCTCCTCCACCTCAGCTTCAGTGAAAGTCTGCTCCTGGCTCCCAGCACCACTCGGCGGTGGTGGCCAAATGTCTTCAGCTGCCACGAGCCCTGCAACAACGAGATTGCCATGAGTTCTCAACTTAATAAAATGGCAACAGGATATAGCAGACCTTGCTCCAGCACGTGGTCGATGAGCGCGTTGTCCAAGTCGTTGTAGAGGAAAAAGTCCTCTCCGCGGCGCGCCGTCTTGCGGTTGGCCTTCCTGCCCGGCTTGTAGACGCGGCAGCCCACCTCCAGGTCCCTCGCGAGGCCGCTCTCCCAGCCCAACGCCTCCAACTTGGGCCAGATGCAGTTCCAGAAAACGTGGCCAGGCACCAGAGGACGGTCGGTCTGCGCCATTGTCGTGGAGGTTGGCAGACAGCAGGAGGAAAGGCAACTAACAACTTGCGCTCTTCAACACGATACTTTTGCAAAGTGACAGGGCAATCTGGCGTATCAACAGTAACACAAATTCTCACAGGTTGTCAGTATTTAGTATGAGAGGATGTTTTTTTATTAGCTCACCAGCCAATCAAATACGTTAAATACTTCTTGGCATTCTGCATGTCATGGCGCTGGCTGCGAAGCTGCAGGACGTGGAGCACCAACGCGTGACGCAAGTCCTCCAGCTGTATGTGAAGCTCGCGTAGGCTTCGGTCAAGGTGAAAGGCCCGCACTGAGCTTGATCCAGGCGTCCTGGGGCTAATAGACAGCGTTGAGAGGGCGCAGACCGACCAGCACGAGGCCACAACACGATTATTAGCGCTAGCCAAATGTGGCGGTGAGGAGAGGAGAAACTGATGAAGAGGTAGCGTATAATATTTGCTTAATCTTTCTTAAATATTGTTTTTTTTTGCTGACAGTATAAAATGAATAATGTGTTTTTTTTAGTGTGTAAACGGAGATACCGAGACCGAAGCTGAAATGGAGGACCAAGTTTGTGTGAACGTCGGCGACTTGGAGACGGAAGAGAACCCTGCAGAATTTTTAGTGAAGGTGCAGCCGGAACGACGATCAAGTTTGGAGAAGTTCCTAGCCTAGAACGCGGTCAAGATGGTCATCGACCCTGAGGACGCGGAGACGGTTGAGGCGTGGCGGAGAATTGTGGAAGTGAACGGACTGGATGCCAATAAGGAGTTCCTGGACCAGTTAGCTGAGGGTAAAGTAGAGGAGGAAGTAACTGTGGCATACTCTAAGGCCACGACGTTCGCGATGTCGGTGCTCACGTCATATCGACGGTGTCCCAGAAGGCCGTCTTGGCTGATGCAACTGGTGGAGGACTTGACTGACGTCCAAAACACTGCAACAGGCACGGATTTGACCCGAGTGCTTTCCCCTGTGAAGAAATGCCGCGATGATCTGATAGTTTATAGCAGTCGCAGCGACCGCGACGCGTTGGATGACATGTCGAATTACGTGGTTTTGATCGAGAGACATCGAGGAATGCAGGCAAACCGGTTTACTCCGGTATCCGCTTACGCTGTTGCGGAAATATTTTTTGCGACTGTGTCGACTACAGCCTCAGCAGGATGTTGTAGGCGAAGCACCACGTAGCTCATTCCAGTGGGCCCAGTTCAGCGAGATTGGCGTCGCATTGGCAAACTGGATGCAGCTTTTCCGGTCCCCCCGGGCTTTGTGCAAGAAGCTAGATGCCCAGTTGGTTGCCAGATACTTCCAGGAGTTTGATTCTCGGTTCCCGAATAGATTACGTACATGCTCATCATATAGTGTAACGAAGAAGCTCACTGACGCACTGCCGTTTGTATAGGAGGAATTAGTCTCGAGTGGTAGGCGTGAACGAAGTTGCAAGCACGGAAAGAGGTTCACCGCAACAGAAGGACTTACGCTCGGATCTAAGCGGGATGAAAATACGACTATCTGTTCTTGCGTATCTGGTATAAAGAGGCCTCGAGAGAACCCCGAGCATCTATCGAAGCGTGTCGCAACAACATCAAACCAAATGAAAACCTGTGAGGACCCCGCTTCGTGCTGAAGGTAAAAGAGTACCTCAAAATGACGAATACGGTGCTGAAAATTCTTAACATGTATAGAGTCCCTCTCCAAAGCAGTGAAGAGGGTGCAGTATCTTCTGGCTCAAGTGCGCGAGGTGAACGAACACGTGCTGATGCATTCACCGCAAGGGCAATTTCGCCCAATGGCCAGACGAGTGTTCGACGCTTCAACCAAGTATTTGGTTCAAGTTATTCAGCGTTCCCCGTTCGAAGGCGTCACTTTCGGTATCATGAAAGGTTAGCTCGGACAATATGCGCTGGTCTTGCAAAAAAAGCGTAACCACGAAGAATCGCGTCAAAATCAACAAGAAAGTTACGCGAGCTTACAACAGTACTGGATTTGCAAATGTGTTCCAAAATATGCGAACATTTGTGAGTAAAACCAATGCGGAACTTGATTGAGGAATGGGTCACAAGAAGCTTGGAGCTCGAGCTTTAGAGCTTCTGATTCAATATCGCAACGCATGCGACGCTAGTTTCAGCGAGATTTGTGAGTGTGCGTCATTTTCGCGGAGTAATTAACTAACTGGTGCTCGGAGTCGAATTGAACGGCTGGATTGAACGTGTTGTAGCAAACCAATTACGACTGCAATGCATGGTGAGCTGCACTGAGTTTGGCGCGAAGATTGACCAAGTGAGTGATGTGCTACCTGGCAGTGTTCCACCAGCACTAGCAACGTAAATTTATATTGTTTTTGATAAGATGCTCGCCTAATCTGATATGTGGCACTCCCGATAGATGCGAAGCTACACACTGATTCTGTCTGTTTCAAGTCTGTATAACTGATACCAACGCAAATTGAGCTGAAGCATGGCGCTCTTTCATTCTACTTTGTGGGCGTCCTCGCGCAGTGATTGAGCGTTTAGAGCTTCGCTGCGGAAAGATGCGAGCGCCATGTTATCCGTGTGCGACTGTAATCTACTCGAAATTTTCTCGTTCTTGAGCCAGTTGGTCTCTAGCGCCTGGCGCATAGTGAAGCGATCTCGTGGGTTCAAGTGAAGGAGGCCTTCCGCGAATTCCAAGAGCTCATCGGATAGCTTGCAAATTGCTGATTGTTCGAGATACATGACTTTCAGGTAGGATCGCAGCCCCACTCGCGAGAACATAGCAAACCCATTGTCGTCCGGCTTAGCAGCGTCGAATAGCGGCTTCTTGGTAAGTAGAAGGATGAAGATGATCCCGACAGCCCACACATCCGCTTTCTCGAGGTCGATCCTCTCGCCAGGCTTGAAGGCCAAGACCTCGGGCGCCATATACGTCTTGAGCGGTGGCGGGGGTAGCTTCGACAGATTTTGATTCTGGTTGTCAGATCCCACGAACACCGCGTGCTCAAAATCTCCGATCTTCAAGATGTTCTCACTGGTGACGAAGATATTCTCGAGCCCAAGGTTGCAGTGCGCTATACCGTGCTCGTGGAGGAACTGCAGACCCGAGCAGATCTGAAACATGGCGTCACACACCTCGCCTTCCGTGGGGGAGAACGTGAGACGCAGCCCCTGTTGCGGACTTTCAATGTACGCGTCCATCAGAGTGCCAAGCTCGCAGAACTCGACAATCTGGTGAAGCCTGTCGCTGGCGACGTGCACACCTCGCCTTCCGTGGGGGAGAACGTGAGACGCAGCCCCTGTTGCGGACTTTCAATGTATGCGTCCATCAGAGTGCCAAGCTCGCAGAACTCGACAATCTGGTGAAGCCTGTCGCTGGCGACGTAGTAGCCGAGGAGATGGACCACATTCCGGTGGATCGGTATCTTGAACGTCTCGCAGAAGTTGGCGATGTAGCACATGATCTCCAGCTCGTTCTGGGCCAGCGTCCTCGTGTCACAGTCCACGTGCAGTCGGGTGTTTTTATCCACGAACAGACCTTTTTGTCGCTTGCGAAGAAGCTTGTGGTCCCCGACGACATCAACGCGTCGCGCAGGGTCCACTTTGTCGCAGAGATTCCACTCGACGTTCAGAGCGCGAGGACTTGTGAATATCTGCGGCACATCGTCGGGACCTGGAACCACCAAACTCGCTCGAACGAACGACTTGTGCCGTAGTGATGCAGCCACTTGGGGCTGGAGCTTCTCTTCGAAGAGCTGTTTCTTGGACTTCGAGCGCTTCTTGAGCAGCGAGCGCAGTTGTGGCTTCTGCGCGGTGTCATAGAGGAAGTCCATGAAGAAGTCGACGATAGATCCAATCCAGTTGCCCATGGCCTTACGATTCCGACCAAAATCCGAAGTGGAGACGGCACGGTGGGGTTTCGGACGGACTGCGTCGGTTAACTCTGAATGGATCAAGAATAGCAGACGAACAGACATATCATCAAAATGCAACAATCAATGCACTTACATTGTCTCCATTACGCTACGCAACGACATGCGCAAAGTATCTTGAACAACCCCATTTGTACCGCGCGCAATCGTGAACCTACACAGTCGAGTTGTCCTTCTCATCGCCGTCACTGCTGGCTTCGTCAAAGTCAATCTTTTTGGCCACCTGCTCGAGCACCAGGTCATTCTCAACAGCAGAAACAGAGGTCGTCTGCTCTTCGAGCGTCTCCTGCACTTCAGGCGCAGCGTTATCTTCAACCGAGGTCTCCACAGCAGCAACCGCTTCTTCTTCTTCTGCTGGCAGAACATCCTTCTCTACAACTGTCTCTTCGACTGAAACGGTGACTTCGATCGCAGGGTCCGGCTCCAACGCAGTAAGCTCCGTTGCAGGCGCTGCAGCAATCTTATCCTCTACTGAAGATACTGAGGACTTCGACGACTTCTTGGACGCCCGTGAAGTTACTCCGTTCGAGGATGAGGCACCCACGCTGGAGGCAGTCGACGACCCTCGAGTGTGGGTACGGGCGGCACGCTCTCGCTGTTTCTCCTTCCGCAGTGTTTTCTGAATCTCAATCTCGCTCTCCTTTGCCAGTTTCGCAAACTCATGAGCCTCCAAGCCGCGGCGAACTTCCTCAGCGCTGAACTTGAGCGCCTTCTGCTGTCGCTCAGAGAAAAACACGCGTAGCTCCTTTTGGCGCCTCTCTGACTTGGCTGCGTTTTCTTCTTCCAGGCGTTTGCGACGTTCGTACTGCTTCTGGGCACGCTCAGCGTAGCCAGGTGCGTTCTCGTAATCCAAATATCTCGGAACTGTCGAGTTGAGCTTCTTCCGGGAGACTGCCGACCGCATGAACGGCTCCGGTGGCCCATCAATCGTCACTCGTGCAGAGAGTGAAGCACGGCGGTCGAACGATTCCAGTACACTTCTCACTCCAGCGGAACCAAGACTCTTCCGGCGCTCAGCTGCGATATACTCCTCCTTTGTGATCGTCTTGTGAGCATGAGCAGCGTGCATCGGCCCTGACTGAATCCCTTGCATGACTTTGCTCTTGACATTGGAGTACCGCTTGTTTCGAGACAAAATCGGGGGCAGCGTGCATCGGCCCAGACTGAATCCCTTGCATGACTTTGCTCTTGACATTGGAGTACCGCTTGTTTCGAGACAAAATCGAGGGCACTGCTGAAGCGACATCTTCAGCTTGCTCGGCGGCCTTCTTTGCCATGTAAGAGGCTGTTGGGGCCATGATCGAGGCTCGCTTTGGTGCCACGGGAACAGTCGGACCTGCAATACCCTTCGACTTCGACGCGTGATTCTTAGCAGTGGAATTGGGCTCGCTTGCCGCCGATTTGCCCGGAACATTTCTTGCCTGCCATGAAGCCGTAGGCGCTGTGATGGACGCTCTCTTCATGGGGACGGGGACTGTAGTTGCCGCTGCTGGAGGCTTGAATCCGGTCGGCCCAACTGTGGCCTTTTGCTTCGAAACCTTATGAGGTGGAGGCGATGCTCGATGTGCTTCCTCCGCTTCAGCAGCCTTTCTGGCCATGTAGGAAGCGGTTGGCGCCGTGATTGAGGCTCTTTTCATTGGAACAGGGACGGTCGGGGCAGCAGGCGGGGGCTTGATGAATCCAGTGTCGCTCACTGTTCCCTTCAGCTTAGTCGCCGAGCTTTTCTTCTTCATTTGTTGCGACGCCTTTTGCTGCTCTTCTGCTTCGGCAGATTTTTTCGCCATGTATGATGCGGTCGGTGCTGTGATCGAAGCACGCTTCATTGGGACCGGGACTGTAGTTTTCGAGGATGAAGACCTCGCGGATCCCACAGATCCTGCAGACACCTTGCGTGTCAGCATCGGTGATGTCTTTGAAGCATATCGCGGATCCCACAGATCCTGCAGACACCTTGCGTGTCAGCATCGGTGATGTCTTTGAAGCATAGGTCGAGGTTTTGCTCGATGAGCTCACTTTCTGCTTCGAATCAGACGAGAAAACCCCACTTTTGAGCTCGTGTGCAGGACGCGACTTCGTCAACGACTGTGGTCCGAACTCATCTTCACTGTCCGTCATTGGACGCTCACCCACCACGACAGTATCCTCAGCCTCAATTGTGTTGTCATCCTCAAGCACAAACGACCGCTCCGTCGTCAACATTGGACGGGACGTCGACTTCGTCTCCGGTTCGTGTTCCTCAGTCAGTTCGGGGACTGATGAACATTGGACGGGACGTCGACTTCGTCTCCGGTTCGTGTTCCTCAGTCAGTTCGGGGACTGATGACTTTTCAAGGTCCAACTCAACGAGTCCGTTTTCGGCACTCAATTCGTCCTTCGCAATTTCTGGTTGAATGGCGAGGGCCTTCTCTGAAGATTGGTGGTCAAGTTGTTCAGTCCCAGCGCTGCTGTCATCATTTGCGATAGGAGCAGCGACTTCTACGTCAGGTTGTAGGTTCGTTTCAGGTTCATCAAGGCTCAACTCAACGAGCCCGTCACTCGAAGCCACTTTCTCGACCACTTCACAAGACCGATGAGCTCCAAAATCAAGAGGGGCGAGCTTCTCACTGGTATCCATGACAGTTGATTCTACAACCACAACTTCAGTGTGCTTGATGACGCCAGATTCGACTTGGGCATTTTCAACGTGTTCATCGACAACTTCGACGGATTCTGGCGTTTCCACAGATGGCTCGACCATGTCGGCTACGTCGGTGGTGCCGTCTTCGGTATGTTCGACTTCATTGAGTACAGACTCGCCAAGGTCACCATCAGCACGTCCGTCGTCTGCACTTGACATGTTATTTTCGGTATCATTCGCAGCGGATGATTGATCCCACTCAGGTTGAACAGACTTTCCCAGGTCCAGCTCGACAGGTCCAATGTCAGAGCTTGGGACCTCCTCATCGACTTGATCTTGAACGGCACCCTCATCCACTAGTGCCCGAGTCGACTTCGGTTGGACTGACTCGTCAACAGCGCTCGGTATTTCATTGACAATCTCCTGCTCGATGACAGCAGCTTCAACGTTTAACTCTTTCTCCGCGGGTTGGGCAGTCTGTTCAGTACCCAGCTCGGCAGATGTTGTGGCTTCCTGCTCGACATCATGCTCCATGCCATCCTCGTCGACTGAAGTTCGGTTATCCTCGTGTTGAGCAGCCTGTCCGACGTCCACGTTAACAGGTTCATCATCACTGACTGGCATGTCCTTCTCGACTCCCGATCCAAACGTAGTCTCGCCGATTGGTGCGTAGTTGTCTTCAGATTCGGCAGGTTCACTGCGATCCAGCTCCTTAGGTGCATGCTCAGCACTCGGTACATCCGTCTCGATCTCCTCCTGCTCAATTGTCGCCTCAACGGCTGAGGCTTGGTTCTCATCAAGATGGTCGGTATTTTCATCGGTAGTACCCTTGTTCCCGTTGCTACCACCATCAGCTTCTCCAGAATCCGTGCCAACACCCTCTTGGTCATCAGTAACGGGAGAGATATCTGACTTGGTATCTGTGGGGTCAGCCGTAAGACCATCAACCTTCGTCATTGACACTTCTGAAGACTCCAGTGGTTCGTTAGCTGTACTCACGAGCGCATGATTGACCACGTCAACACCAGTTGTAGTAATTCCTTCGGTTGGTTCGACAGCAGCACTATCCTTCGGCTCCAACGGACCCGCAGCAGCGTCAGCCTGATTGTCTTCGTGAGAAGCATTCGGTGCTGCTTCTGAGGTCTTGACACTTGTCGAAGAGACATTTGGTGACAATGCAGCGTGTTTCAACTTGATCTTTGCTGCTTCCTACTTTGCTGCTTCCTCCTGTTGCTTCGTAAGAGCCTCAAACTTAGCCTTTTCAGCACCGACATGGATACTGCGTTTCCCTTCATCGGGGAAAAACTCGCGAACGGTACGGAATTTCAGGTTGTCAAGAGCATTGTCCTGCTTCGCCTGGGCCTCGAACTTCTGCTTTTCGGAGCCGACGCGAACGCTGCGCTCCTCGGGGAAGAATTCACGGACAGTGCGGAACTTCAGACTGTCGAGGGATTGTTCACGCTTGCCTTCGAAGCGACTGGCGATGCTCTTCACGGGCGTCAAGGCTTCTGGGGCGCCATCGCTAGACTTAGCTGGAGAATCGCTAGCAGCATGTCCGTCGTCAAAACTGAACTTCTTCCTGCCGCCAGCCGCATCTGGAGTGCTCAGGTTGAAGCGGTTAACTGCAACTCCGGAATCGTTCACATCAGAAGCCTTGAGCTCAGGCGAAGGGGCAGGCGACGCACCATCCTTACCAGCAGAATTAAAACTGGATCCAATCTTGTACTTCGACTTTGCTTCTTCTTCGGCCATGGCCTTCAGCTTCTGCTGTTGTGCCTGAGCCTCGTACTTTTGTTTTTCAGCTCCCACACGAATACTGCGCTGCTCAGGGAAAAACTCGCGCACAGTGCGAAACTTTAGGCTGTCTAGAGACTGTTCGCGCTTGCCTTCGAAGCGGCTTGCGAGGCTTTTCACAGGCGACATCCTTTCAGGCTTTGCTGGTTCATTTGCCTCCGTCGGTAGCTCTGAGATCGGTGGGGTCACCTTGACTGAAAGTAGCTCGGCTTCTTCACTCTGAACAGTATTGACTGAATCAGTAACTTCAGTAGTGGCATCCTGACCTTCAGGTGCAACGCCTTCTTCGTGGTCAAGAGGGGACTCGATTGTCTCTCCAGCCGGCTCCAGATCAAGGTCAAGCTGGATCGAAACGGGCCGAGTCTCATGGACAGCAGCAGCGTCAGCAATATCTTTTGTCATGTCTTCTGTGGTAGACTCTACCATCGATGACGCAGCATCGATAACATCCACCTTGGTCGATCCAGTTTCCGTAATCGTAATCTCATCACTAGGAAATTCGCTTTCTACAGTGGTTTCTTGAGTCGGTTCTGCCTCTGCGCTTTCCGACATCTCCAAAGACACGGGCGATTCCTCGCTCACTGCCAACGAATCCGCAGCACTAATCTCCACGCCATTCGCAGCAGCAGCAGTCGGTCCATCCATATCCACATTATCCGACGACTGCGCGGCCGGAACTTCCGGAGAAACATCACCCTGCTCCTTTTCACTTGCCTCCGGTGCCACAGCTTCGTCCTGAGCTTCCACGTGTTCACTCGACCTCCTACTCGACGGAGGCGACTGCCGTGCGGCCTTGGCTGCCTCCTCCGCCTCCTTCTCTGCCTCCCTCTGCTTCTCCAACGTGTCGTACTTCTCCTTCTCGGCACTTACATGCACGCTCTGCTCTCCGTCCGCGAAAAAGTCCCTCTTGGTGCGCAGCGGCAGGTCGTCCAGACTCTTCTCCTCGGGCACCTCCAGCCGCTTGACCGCCGTCTTGACGGGCGACGGGCTCACGAGCTCGAGCTTGGCAGCCGACTCGTTGCGGCTCGGCAGCGGCTTCTTGCGCCCCACCTTGAACCTCGAGAAGAGCGACCCGACCGCACGCGTGCCCGTGGCCTTGATCGAGTCTAGCGACGACGTGCGCTCCAGCTCGGGCGGCGCCAGCTCGTCCTCACTGGCAGCAGCCTGGTTGTCCTGTTCCTCCATGGCATCC
>JAIKVG010000540.1:0-12543 GCA_024679175.1 Phytophthora cajani
TCTAAATGTACTGATATAGATAACAAAATAATGTTCTCCTGCTGGAACTGTCCAAAGTTCGACAGTAGCTATGGGGGCATCTTCCATTCTGGTAGTGCTATGAACCCATCGGATTCAGAATATGATGAGATAGATCGATGGAAATCCATCACGGGTAAGCGCAGTAAAGAAGATGATGAGCTTCGAGCGAGATTTGTTGTAGTCGATCTCCATCCGTATTCGGAGCAATAAAACCTGCTGATTCAAGTGCGGCTACTTAGAGCGCTGCGCCGTAGGCGCGGCCAGCTCGCTTGTGTATGACATAGAACCACGATCATGTCCGACCAGTACGCGTCGTACGGCTCGGTGAACCAGAAGCACACACTTACCAACTACAAGCCGCTGCGTGAGATGCACTTACAAGCACGAGTAGGTCAACCACTCGAAGAACTACGTCGACCCGGACACCGGCGCCCACACGAACCGAATTGAGGGCACGTGGGAGACCCGGACCAAGCAGCACATCAGCGCATGCGCGGCATGCCGGTGGACATGATTCCGGAGTACCTCGATGAGTACCTGTGGCGCTCGTGGTTCCTACCGGATAAGGCGACACCGACCGACTCGCTGCGAGGTCTCATCAAGGCCATCAGGAAGTACGTGTGAGAGAAGTGCGCTTGAAGTGACAACCGCTTCGTAATACTCGTAATACATTTGTACCGTTTCATTTCAATACCAGACTTGTTCATTCTAATTTTCAAATCAAAGCCTTAAATTGATAGAATCTGAAGCTTACAAATGTGGGGTTTTATAAGGGAGAACCAAACGAGAAGCTTTTCGAGAGTCCGGCATTTAATACGTGAACATCCTACGTGGCGCGGAAGGAAAAGGGCAATTCGGACGAAGTGGTGATATCAGTACTGAGTACGCAGTACAACAGCAATACGCTGGCATCTATGCTTAATGCAGCAAAACGACAAAGCCAATTGCAAACCGTTTGCAGGAGGAGTGAAGGAAAGAGTGTTGAGGACATTTTCAGGCTTCGGTAGTGGCGGGGTTTTTAGAAGCAAGCCCAGCCCACTCATCGGGTGACGTCCACAGAACGACGCCACCAAGCTGGCATTAAGATAGAGGAGAACAGCGAAACCATTGTGACCGACAGAGAGGTCGGTTCGGTAGAAGGCGCTGGCAGAAGGCGCTAGCAGAAGCCGCCGACAGCTAGCAGTAGGCACAGACAGAGATCACTTTAACCCAGAACAGAGCTTTGGTTTGCCCGGAAGCGCCAGCTTCCCTCGTAGTGTTCCGAAACCTAGTACAGCTTCTCAGACTGGATGATCTTGAACATGACATCTTCAGCAGACGTGCGTTTGGTACATGGGCCGAAGGCGAACGGGCGTGGCAAGGCCAAAAATGAATTCAAAGCCATTTCGTTGATGAAGGGCGACGCTATCGAAGAAATTGAGCTGGCAAAAAGGCTTTCGAGTCCAAAGATTAATGCGCAGATTACTCGCAACGGCGGCGACCCAGAGGCAATCAACACTTTACGGACGCTGCAGTTCAAAAACTGGAAAAAGGAAGGCATGACCCCCGAGAAACTTAGGGAGTCTCCAAGTTTGGGTGTGTCAGACGACAGGAGCACGGGTGTCGTTCACAACTACGTCACTTTCTATAGGCGCAACTAGTTAGAAGACTGGCAATTCCAGAGCAACACTGACAAAATCCCGGACACCAGAGCTGACGCTGGCGAGTCGTCAGACAGTACCGAGTCAACTGGGCTTACATGGTACGCCCCCTTGCAAAAAGGCAAGAACGTGTAGCGCTAAGGAGTTACTACTACTAGTATGCCTAACTGGTAAATGAGCGCATTTCGCAAATTACTTTGGACCGCGTCAACGCCTCTCAGGCTACGTTAGCTACCGCGACCTACTGGGCAAAGCATAGCATTCGTATGCGCCGTCTCGGCTGCTACGGGTCAGTTCACAAGCATTGACACGCCACTTCAGGCTCAGAATCTTGATCAAGGTCGCATCCAAGTCCATCCGCATCTACAGTCTTATATTGGTGCTACTTAATTGCGAGTACAGTTCACTGAATTCCGAGTAATTTCACATAAACCTTTTCGTGACTTAGGAAAGGCGCCACATCAGGAATTGCTACCCTGGATGAGACCGAAGGAAGACAGCATGAATGCACTACTACATGTAGTAGTATCTGGGGAAGTAACGCATCGAACCACTTATGCGGATGTAAGGAAGCTAATTGAGAAATTTAGCGTTATCCAGCAGAAAAATTCCGGCAAGTTGTCCTAAAGCGCTAGTAGCACGTTATTTACGTTCGTGAATGCCATACCAACATTCAAGGTGGACGCTAACGGTTCAAAATAGTTATTTAATATGTACTCGAAAGTCCGAGTTTATTACTCTTTACTCGAAAGTCCGCGAAATGTACTCGAAAATAAGGATGATCCGTCGTATATACAGGCAGCCGTAAACGACATCGCACTAAGGCTCGTCACGGAGAGGGAGGCCACAGGAGCACTCGCTGCAAGGTTGGAAAACGTGCAACTCAGAATTTGGAAAGCCGAAGGAAGACAGCGGACGATCTTCAAGCTTCTCAACCTGCAGAACCAAAACGAGAAGCTTTTGGGGAGTCTTGTATTTATTTTGTGGGCCTCCTACGTGGCTCGGATGGGATTGAAGGACTCGGACGGAGTTGTGATGTCAGTCAGACTACGTGGGGAGACCTCCTACGTATCTTTGACGACATGTCGACAGCATCGGCCTACATGGATCCATTCTACTTGGGACATCTGTCAGTGTGAGTTCATCCAATTTCAAATGTGTTGCTGGCCGAGCTTTGGCTCGCAGAAATCTTGGTCCTATAGATCGTAAGACTTTCTAGCTTTCAAGGCGTGACCATACAAGTTAGTGAAACTGCAATAAATCTCAGTATTAATAGCTGTTGGAGGACCGAATAGGTGCATATCGTGCGCGATAACCTTAGCAGTGCGGTATTGTATCATGACAGCGAAAAGAAAATTACGGAACGGGACAATAATGGGTCTGCGGAACTGGAACTCGAGAACTATTAATACATGTATACTTGAAGTATTAATACACTGCAGATCTATTTGCTACGTCGACCCCTGTGTACGGAACGTAAATGTGGTGTGGGAAACATAAAGGCAAGTTGGAGTGATGATGAATAGTGTCCGTAATCAATCAAAGATTGCGAGACCTCATACCGTAAGCCGCGTAGCAACCAACAACACCCCACGCTCTGCAACGTGAGGACCAGCTTTGAGACTTTCCATTTCGAAATTTGCCATCTCCATGGTTTCCACTATGGCTTCCGAGTTACTGCAACGGCCGCGCTTCTACTGTGCAAAGATGTTGATCGCTGTCTCTGTGCTAGCTTGCTGCGTCTATGATGTCTTGGCGGCTACGGATCAGACCATGGGCGTTGAGACGCCACTCCCTGCCCTCGATCTTGACCGATCTCATGCACGAGTCCATTGGCGCCTACGCGCATCCGACACCAGTTTTGAAGAAAGATTATTCGAAAATTATCCCCGGTTTTGCCAAAATAATGGAGAAGCTGGCGCCAGGCAACAAAAGATCAGCAAACAAGTACTTTGCCAAGTTGAAGCTAGAAAAAACACTCTCCAACCTGCTCGATGACCCTGCTTTCCAGAAGTTCGAGCGTTTCGTGGCCAAGGCCAACACGAAAACGCCAGACTCAGGGAATGCGGTAATGCTTACAATGCTAACAACCCACAACGGAGATGAAGCTGTAGCCAAGATGCTTGTAGCCGCCAAGGAAGTGCCACACGTGCCACACACTAAGCCGCTTGCCACCAAGTTGGAGCGAGTCCAGTTCTTGGATTCGACAGGAATAAAACGGCGGTTGATGTCTTCAAGTTGATGAAGCTTAACCACGAAGCGGATGATATCCTGACGAGCCCCGCCTTGTAGTCCTGGATTCGTTACGTCGACGAACTAAGCGAGGGCCCGTACAAGTCCGACCTGGAGCTTGCTCTGCTGAATCTGTCGAAGGGCAAAAACCTGAGTGAGGACGCGGTTTTCAAGCTGCTTAAACTTGAAGAAGAAGGCGCCAAGCTCTTCCAGAACCCTTTGGTAACTACTTGGGCGGCGTTCGTGAAAACGCTGAACTCGTTGCATTCAGACCAACCGGTATTCCTGGCTCCAAGGACGCGTTACGGTGAAGAAGGCCTCGCGAAAATGTTCCTTGCGAAGAGCGAAAGAACTGTATCACTTGCTGGTAGATTGGAAAACGTGCAGCTCAACACATGGAAAAGGGAAGGAGGGAGCGCAGACAATATCTTCAAGCTTCTGAACGTGCCAAAGCGAAGCGAGAAGCTTCTCGCGAATGCAGAATTTAAATCATGGGTCATCTACGTGACTCGGATGGAAAAGGGGGACTCGGACAAAGTGGTGATGCCAGTACTGAGGACACACTTCGACGACAAAACGCTGGCAACGAAAGCCGGGCCCGAAGACCCTTGCAACTCGTTTGGAACAGGAGTTGTGGCTGAGCGAAGGCAAAAGTGTCGAGGACATTTTCAAGCTTCTCAAGCTGGATGAAGCTGCAGACGACATTCTGAAGAACTCCGAGTTGGGCCCTTGGGTCTCCAACGTGACGAAGGTGAACACTCGTGGCAAGCCCTCAGACGAATTTGCAGCTATTTTGGTGCTGAAGGGCAAGATCGGCGACTAGGAGCTGGCAATGAGGCTTTTGAAAGCCCTTTCGGCTGCGAAGATAACTGCAAAGATGAGACGCAAAGGCGGTGACGAGCAGGCAATCGGCAGCTTATAGAAGATGCAGTTCAAACAATGGAAAAGAGAAGGCGTGACCCCTGATAAGGTGGCATTGATGATTAAGACAGCCCACGAGTTTGACATTAGGAGCACAGGCGTCCTTCTTGGTTACCACGATTTCTACATGGGCAAGACAGGTTAGAGATAAAAGACAGGAAAGGAGTTGCCGATGAATTGACCCGGCGCTTCAGCTCAAACCATTGAGTAAAGTTCGCTTTCATCTCTACCGATATCCATGTTTGAAATGCTGCGAGAGTGTACTGCGTCATGCAGCAGGTATTTTGCAGCAAGCATATCCGTTCCATCTGCAATCGACAATAAGCTAGATGGCTGGCGCTTAAACCGGGAGGGCGTTTCTGAAGTGAAAACATAAAGTGGCGATGTACTTGATCGCTGCTGCAAAATACTGTTCGGCTGCTGTCTGAAAAAACAAAGGTGGGGTTCATCTTCATCTTTCGATCGATGGTCGATAGCAGCACTATACATGAAACCTTGGCAACGTTTTACCGTAGGGAATGTATAGTATACTAGGAAACAATTTTTGACTCAAGGGCAACGCTTTTCGAAGGTCATACCAAATTTATGAAACACACTACATGAAATTCATTGCACCGCTTATATTACGGTTCTGATAAGCATATCACGTACGTATGTGTAGCCTAGCATTGGGTTGAGCTGGTGGTAGATTTCAAATACTCCTACTCCTAATGCGGGCAATGATGGTTGGGAAGTCGTTATACAAAAACTCAAACTCATCGATGTGTATCTTGTAAGGAAGCCTTTCGTAGCAAAGTTGAAGTCAATGAAGACGAGTTTGTGCCACCAGTGGCACAAACTCCGCTTATGTGGCCATCATTAATAATGGCAAAAGAAATACCGTTGCAATGCGTAGTCACCTAGAAGCCTGAAGACACACTATGACGACAGAAGCCTATGCTCGCGGCGGCAAAGAAAACCTGAAGACGATGTTCTGTTGTAAACCGCCTAGCGAAATGAAGGTGCTCGACGAAGAAAGAGAAAACTGTTTCAGAACTCATTTTTAAACACTTGGGCGTGATACATGAGAAAACTCGACTGTCTGGCATCAATGCTTGTTGCAGCAAGAAAATATAAAGACGAAGGCGTTGCAAACCGTTTGCAGGCGTTCGGTCTTTCATCACCCCACTACTCGCTCTCGTCGATCTCCGAGGCGCTAAGTGAGACCACGTGTTGCCCCGACGTCAGATCGACCCTATTCCGCGCAGAGTCTTTGGAAGTACGAACGACCCGACACGACAGTCTCAACACGCTTCAGCCGGGCCTTCATACTTCATCTCGACAGTGCGGCACTACTTGACCACTTCACACCAACGGAGTCGCGAATTCGACAGAAGAGTCTTGGGCCTCATGCACGATGAAAGTGAACGCTTGCGGCAAGCCCTCAGACGATTGTATAGCCATTTCGGCCTAAAAAATAACTTCATAAAACTGCATTCGAATTTTATAATTGAATAATTAATTTTTTTGAAGGTGCTGAATTTTTGTTAGAATTCTTATCAGTTCCTCAGTCGCCCCTCTTGCAAGGACAAACCCGAATTTGACTGGATTTCAGTATAGTGTATTTGTCCTAGACGGACCGCTAGGACGATGTGGTACACTATACTGAAATCAAGTCAAATTTGAGTTTGTCCTTCCATTTTTCGTGTTTTGTCCTAGCAAACGCCCGACTGGAGTTAAGTCAACGAAATGTTGGTTTAGTTAGCCTTCTGAGCCTTCTAGCTCACCGAAGGCATAAGAACGAAAAACTAACAGGGTTTGCAGTTGGAACATTACTCATTTACTTGGCCCAGAAGCTTTTGCAAATTACGTTTAATTATTAAATTCTGCTCGAAATAGAAAAATATTAATCCAAGAATTGCGTTCTCGGGTGCCCTGCCGTGCAGATTTTAAGGCTTTCAGCTGCAAAGTCTAGCGACAACTGTTCACAAAAACGGCAGTTCAAACAGTGGCTAAACGAAGGTAAGACTTCCAATAATGTGTTGCAAGGACCGATGAGTCTGACAGCAGGAATCCTGGTCCAGAACCACGGCAACTTCCTCGACAGCGATAAGCAATAATTAGAGTAATAAGACAAGTAATTCCAAAGCGAAGATTACTGCGCAGATGACTCGCAACAGCGACCCAGAGGCAATCAACACTCTACGGAAGCTGCAGTTCAAGCAATGGAAAAGTGAAGGCAAGACCCCGACGCCTTTTCAGAGGCTGCAAGAGCCGGTAAGTCTGATACCAGGAGGACGGGTGTCATTCTCGACTAAAACACTTTCTGCAAGGGCAACTCGTTAGAAATCTTCTCATGCCAGGGCAACACCGACGAAATCCCGGACAGCTGAGCTGACCCTGGCGGCTCGTTAGGCAGTATCGGCGTCACAATTGGGCCAGCATGGCACACCAGTGACGGTGTAGCGCTAGGCGGCTATGCCTAACTGGTAAATAACCTCATTTCGCAACTTCGTTTGGGCCGCGTCAACAACATAAAATCTAACTTGCCATTAAGCCTCAGCACTCTGATTTCCAGTATGCCTCTCAGGTGACGCCAACGACGGCGGCTCTACTGTGCGAAGGTGCCGGTCGTTCTCGCTGAGCTAGCATTCGTGCGCGCCGTCTCGGCTGCTACGGAACAGTTCACGAGCACTGATAAACCACTTAAGGCTCGGAATCTTGATCAAGGTCGCATCGAAGTCCATCCGCAACATTCCCAGTGTTGCAAAGCTTGTTGCGAAGCTGACGCCACATATGTAAAGGCTCGTAGCAAGCGCTTCGCCACTGGTTAATCACCAGGTATGCAATGGTCTAAGTCTACGTGGACAAGCGTCCGTCTCGGCATCGATCTCATCAGCGGTTCCCGTGTCGACGCAGGGCTAATCGAAGCTCGCTCCCAGATGTGCCACTCGGTTCCAGAGACGTGGACCAGTCGCCGTTCAACCCCGCTCCAAGTCACTACACTTCGGGCTCAGCGCATCTCTACATGTACCAGGCTTTCATATTGCATCAGTAGCGTCCCCCTTGGAGACGCACCTCAGAGCTAGCAACCTGAACTTGTTGCTACTCGCTAACCTCAATTCAATATCATTCTATCTTTTGCTCAGTCGAGTGCAAGTGGTTCACTCCAATTGGTAGCACTTCTTCTATGTGGGTGAGGGTTCGACACATCTGCTTCTTCTCCGGATCGACTCGATACGCACAAGCTTCGGGAACCACTCGCTACTTTCCAAACTGCGCTCTTCAGTGGCAAGCCCCAAGTGATCACCGTCTACTACTGCCGTCGCCGCTACTATGGAGGAGCGCGCTGACCAACCAACCGACGGAGGCGCTGCCCCGAACCCGTTCGACCATTTCGTCATAGTTATCGATCGTATTCCGGTGGGGCTGAGCCAGTAGAACGCTCAGATGTACCAAGCTTTCCAGGCTCAGCAGCATGCCAGCTGCAGCAACACGTGTCTCTTCCTTAACCACCTCGTGAGTACCGACTCGAAGGCGTCATGTCGACCTTCTACGGGAAACCGACTGAGTCGGTGGACGAGCTCATTTTCTAAGCGAAGCTGTTCGTGGAGGGAAAGTGCACCAACTACACGGCTGCCTCCAGTCAGCAGCGCGTGGTCGCCATCCTCACTGCCAGCCTGAGGGAGGGAGCCGCATCCTGGTACCATGCCCAAGTCGCGATCGACCACATCCGCTTCAACGACATGGACTCCTTCGCCAACGCTCTGCGCCGTGAGTTCGTGCCTCCTGACCAGCGGTTTCGTCTGTGTGCAGAGCTGAAGGCTTGCTGCCAGCGCAGTTCTGTCGAAGAATATATTCGTGATTTTCGTCGACTCATGGCTCCAATACGTAACCTGAGTGCTATGGACCAAGTCGACCGATTTTGTGACGGCCTGAAGTCGGAGACCCGCTAAGAGGTGATGCATCTGCGCTTCAGTACGCTAACTGAAGTCATATCGGCTGCTCAAGCGTTTGAGCGCACTCATTTTCACTCGTAGGACCGCCATCGAGCCTCCAGCAACTCAAGGAACCACGGGAATGTGCATCGTGCAGCTACGGCTGGACCAACTCCGATGAATGTATCCGTGGTTGACACTCCCTCGATAAGCAAGGAGCAGAGTAGGCGTCAAAATCTGTGCTTCTACTGCAAGGGCAGTGACTATCGCATCGGCCACTGTCCTCATCGCAAACCCGCTCGTGGACAACAGCATCAGGAAAACGACTCAGCTCGGCGGATGTAAATGGAGTATCCGTCGAGCGTGTGGTGAGTCCTGAATCTCCTACTGCCCACATGGACACTACCGTCATTGAGATGGCGGAAATGTCGATGGCCAAAATGTCGGTCACACCCAGAGCGGTGACATCGGCGACTCCTTTCCTGGCGAAGGTGACAATTATGGGTCAAGAATGCTCCATGCTGGTGGATTCGGGTGCGTCACATTGCATGTTGTCGGGACGCGGTTTTGACACTGCAGGAATGAAGACTATGAACCTTGCGCGGATTCGATCGCCGTGTACAGCCGCGGACTGTTGCTATCGCCGATCTGAAGGTGACATGGAGCGGTTCGGTCGTGATTGTGCCTTTCGTGTTTTGGTGGCTACAGTATGACAATAACGGGATCCTCGGCCGCCCCTGGCTCGAAGCCAGCAATCCGAACATTAAAAGGTCCACGCGAACATTGACGTGGCCTGCGGATAGCCAAGAACCAATTGGTCGACATCCTGTGTCGACTTCGATGGGGCTGCGTCCTGTCGAGGTGTTGATGCCAGTGGCGTGCGCAAACTCGATGCAAGGGAGTTAGTCGGCCCAATCGCCACCATAGGGAGAGACGGAGCATCGCAGCGCGTCTTCCAGCGTTCTGATCTGTCTCTCACTTTGGCTGTCCGCTTGGGCACGGTGTGACACGGTCATGTGCAGCTCAATCTGCATCAGCTTGGCCATGGCAGTCCCCAGATCACTCAGGAACTTAGAATCGCTGTCTGAGAGATCGAGCGCAGTGTACTGTGGAACACAACGATGTTGTTGAAGAACAGTTGGGCGACGTCGTCCGTTGAAGCATCCTTTCGGGTAGGCAAGTAGCGCGAACGCTTACTTAGGCGGAAGAACATAACGTAAATCGCACTAAATGCTTTCGAGAGTGGCAAACCAGGAACAAAGTCCATCGAAATATCCGTCCACCTTGCTGTCGGAATTGGAAGAGGTTGTAGCACACCTCTACGCCGATCACGAGATTTGTTGCGAGCCCAAGTCTCGCACATACGGATGTACTCATCGACTGTCGAGCGCATGCCACGCCACAGAAAATGCTGGCGCAAAGCCAGAAACGTGCAGCACCACTGTGAGCCACGACAGCATTGTCGTGGTAGTGCACCGACGTGTCTAGCATCAATCGGTCATCTCGAGGAAGAACGACTCTCTTGCCCTCACGCAGGATAATCATCCCGTTCTGAAGAGCATAATTAGCGGTCGTTCTCCCTTCCCTCGTACGAAGCTGCTCGAGCAGCGAAGAGCAGAACTCGTCGTCGGCATACAGCGACTTAATGCGAGCAAGCGTTGGGTCGGGTCCCGTTATGGCCACAGCGCTGAATTCAACTGGTCGAGACAGAGCGTCAGCGACTGTATTCGTGCGCCCCGGTTTCCGACAGACCTTGAACGTAAACTGGTTGAAGAAATCAAGACATCGAAGAAGCTTAGGCGATGGCGTCGGCTTGGTGAAGAACCCGCCACAAGCCGAATTGTCCCTGTAGACCGTAAAAAAACGTTGCCCAGCAGGTAGACACGCCATTTCTCCCGACAGAACTTGATGCTGAACAGTTCTTTTTCATGAGCCGGCCAACGCTTTTCGACGTCGCTCGGTTACGATTCAGAAGTGCCAGTGGATGATCCACACCACCGAAGACTTGGCTGAGTACACTGTCGACTGCAACATCCGAGGCATCTATGGTGACGAAAAATGGCAGCGAGAAATTGGGGAGCCGCAGAACAGGAGAGCGTTGTATCAGTGAACGCACATCTTCAAATGCTTTTATCTCCGCAGTGCCCCAGCGCCATCCCGTCGTCGTCTTCACACTAGCCCCATCAGTGGATACACGAGGCCTGAGTACTGAGGGATGAATCGTCGATAGTACCGCACAATCCCAGGAAGCGCTGCAGCTCCTTGCGGTTCCGTCCGTGGCGGTTACATCCTGCTCATTGCCTTCGTCTTCGATGGGTCCTGCGTAATTGTCGAGGCAGAAATCTGGTGACCCAAAACACACAATCGATGCTGGTCCCACTTGCGCTTCTCTTAGCGTGTGTACAACTTGGCCTCACGAAGGACGAGCAACACCTCTCGAAGGTGCACAATGGGATATTCTAGAGTCACCAAGAACACACAGATGTCATCTAGGTAGACGACGCAGAAGGCTTGGAGCTTTGGGCGTCCGAGCAGGTGCCGCATTAGTCTGGACCACGATCCCGGTATATCAGCAAGCCCCATAGGCGCGACAACCAATTGATAGAGCTTACGGTTGGCCTGGAACGCCGTCAGCTCGCGTGCACGGGGTTCGAGCAGCATCTGGTGAACAAGTCCAGCGTCGAGAAATACGCTGCACCGCTGAGCTTGTCGAAAATGTCGTCCACCCTAGGGAGAGGAATCTTGAGAATCACACTCTGCGAGTTGATATGTCGGTAATCGATGAGCCAGCGAATGGGTACATCTGCATCAGCGCTGCGTAGCCACTCTGTTCGCGGCGGAGTCTCGCCTGTCGCCGCCACTGTCTTCGGATTGGCGAAAATATAGGAGCCCAGGCGGAGTTAGACTCCTCGATGTTGTTCTTTCCCAGCAGCTCCTTCACGAACTTGGCTAGCTCTCGCTCTTCAATACGAGCATGACGGAAGGGAGATCGGGCCGAGGGTGCTGCGTCAGGCTTCAAGACGATGTCGTGCTGGATTTCTCGCTCAGGCGGGAGCTCGTTAGGAAGCGAAGATGGGAACACGTCGTTGAATTCAAGAGCACGACGACGTCCCGTGTCGTTGGTTTCGGTAATATAGCTGATTCTAGCACCAACCGAAAGATCTCCAGGTACTCGTGGTTAGCGAGAGGCTCTCGGAACGACTGCAGCAAGCCTCCACTGGTACGAATAGTTTCTTGCTGCGACAGAGCACAGGATGTATGTGCTCGTCCGAGCCAATCAGCCACTCCTTGTCCTCGTCCTCATCAGGAGGTGGCGGTGCCTGCACTTTGGGTTGCTGAAGATCCAGTTTCGTTCGTGAGTACCAGGACGGAGGCATTTGAGTCTGCTCGGCGCCATCTAGCTACGCCAAAGCTCATCTCCTGAACACCAATCGGATGGCCCGGCCAGACTACGATCCTGAGCGAAATCTGACAGTGAACATGCCTAAGTGGCGGGGGCCATACCAACTCGTGTTGCCCAAAGTCTTGCGTTCGCACCGGTCATTCAACGTTGACCAGATCAAGCTTTCCCTGGGGTGTCCTCCGCAGTTCATCGGGCGTCCAATTCGCCGTGCAGAGCTCGTCCTATTCGACGACACCGAAAATTGAATTTACGTTGTCGCAGCATTGCTGCAGAAACGCCGGCGTCGTGGACGGGTGCAGTACCTGGTGCAGTGGGCAGACCTGCCGACAAGCAAGAACTCATGGGCGTTTGTAATGGGCCTACCTTGGCCCACTACAACAGCTTACACGTGTGCGCACGTGTATGAGGA